>JAODAH020052386.1:0-10266 GCA_027574865.2 Coproporus ventriculus | reverse complement strand
TTTGTGAGGTTGATCCTTTTCCTTCCTCAACTTTCTTCTTATTATTAATAGCACTACTACCACCAATAAGACAGTTAATCCAACCAAGGCCGCAAAAATTGTGTAAACCACAGCTAAAAAATTTTTTTAATTATAATAACTTTTTTTATACAAAATAATTTAATCTCTTTTACTTTCACGAATGAAGATTTAATATTTAAATATGCAATGTTTAATTTAAAAAGTTCTGTTTTAATTAAATAATAAATAGGAAGTCATTAAGTTGGATACTGAATAATTTATTAAAATTTAATAAAAGGAAAATTTAAGGGTATCTTGCTAAGTTTTTGTTTAAATATCATATCTAAATGTGATACTAGGAACTTTCTTTTTAGATGAAAAATTTATAACGGACAACTTTGGTTATTGTTGTAAATTTTGTGAACAATTTGTCTATTTTTATTATTATTATTATTATTATTATTATTTTATTTTAACCAAAATTCTATATTATGTTCTAAAATTCAGTTTCCAATCCTGATTTAGATGAAACCTTTACTTTTACTCTAGAGATTGTTCGCCCCGTATAAAGAATCGAATAAATAAATAATACAAAAATCAAACCACATATGTCAGTAAAGAAACGGAGCGAGGGTAAAGATTGGTGAGGGAGAGAAAACGAATTTAGAAACATTGTAATGCATACCGATACTAGCAAAAAGGGTGAACTTATAAAAACATTCCTTATACTCCTCGACACAACATAAAAAATTTATTATGAAACTGAAGAGATAAGAGAGGTGAGATAAGGGTAGTTTTTATCAAAATGGAGTTGAGACGTTCATTGAACGCACAAAATGAAAATGGTTATATTCATATTGAACTTTTGTTCCGTAATATCCTAAAAACTAAAGTTTCTGTAAAATATCCATTTACATAACATTTTCACATGAATTTTTTGTATTTAGTTTAATAGGGATATGTAATAGATTTGAAAACCATTTTAATTATTAATGAGTGTATCTTCCACTTAAACGCAATAAATTAGTATGAGGTTGCGTGTAAATAATTCAAGCAGCCAAATTAATGTGTTTGAAATTACAATCCTTGGATAATTTGAAAGTTGGGAAAACCTTGGGGAGTGGAGTAAGATCGTCGGGAATTGGAAATTGTTTGCTTTTGGGAAAATTTAAAATTACTTTCCATTGAATAAAATCATTTCTTTTAAATACTTAATTTAAAACAAGAATATTTTTTAGATTGAATACAAGAAATATTATTTTGTAAGATATTAAATATTATTTTGAAATATTTTAATTTAAAAAATACATTAAAGATTACAACATATTTAAAAGAATTTTTTTTGTAACATTGTTGATTCAGTTGAAAATATGAATATTACGATCCACAGTAATTTTCAACTTTATTAACGCAATATAACCCAGCTGTTCTTACAGATAAAACTAAATGAGTTATGATATTTCTTCTATCAGTTTTTATGTTCAATTAAGAAAAAGGTACGTGAGTTTTAACTACTAAAATAAAATTATACTGTTGTTTAAAAATTTCATTTGAAGATAAATTATTTCAATTAAAAAAAATTTATTTAATGATTTATTGGAAAATTAAACAAATTATAATTTCTGTACTGGGATTTTTATATATTTAATACCAAAATGTAAGAAAATCATCTTATTCCTTTGTTTTATCGCTTTTAAATTTATTTAAATTTTAAAATGCTCTTAGGTACATTCCTTTATATTTGCAATAAAATTTAAATAAAACTTTTCTTGTTTTTTTTTTGTTTCTACCGTTCTTTCCGATTTATGTGGAAGTATTTGTGTCTAATACAAAAAGGGCACTAACGTAGCTTTGAAAATACAATCTCCTTATTTTCTTTTACCTTACAGTCTGCTTACGAAGGGAAAATAATAAATGCTTTGATCTTAGTTGACTTGATTTTTATCATAAACTTAATTTTGCATTTTAAGCTTAAAAAGGATTGAGATATTTTCTTTATTATTAAAAAAATACAAGAAAGTAATAAGAGCATATTAAAACAAACCCATATATTAATTATATACTAGTTTATTATACTCGACGTTTCACGGATTAAATAGTTATGAAGTTATTCTAAAATTTTAAATACAAAAAAGCATCAGAATACAACACAAAATATCTGGAGGTTAGATCGTAACAAATAAAAATTCTAGTAAAGTATAAATTGCATTGACGAAAAGATGCAAAATAAAATATTTTCTTTTATTTAGTTTCTAAGTTAATTTATATTAGTAATTCAATTTTTTATCTGTGGCTTAAAAAAGTTGCATGTAACATACTACATTTTTTGAATTATTTATTAAGCTCAGATGTGTAACAAAAGAAATGTTATGTAAATAAACATATTCACAAAAAAAGTAAAATGTAATCCTTCTGTCTATTCACGTACATCTATAAAGTTTCTACAAAAATCCCACATCTATTAAATAAATAATAAGAAGTACTAAAACCTAAACTAGAATCTTTAACCTTGAAAGAATCTTTTTTAAAATTTAATAGAATAAAAGTTACAAATTGTATGTCTTACCTTCATCCAAAATGTCATCCTCCTTTGCTTTTGTATAATCCACAGTTAAAGTTCCTTCCGTGGTTATATTCTCTCCATTGTCATGTTTTATTTCATTCGTTTGTTTATTAATCCATCGTTTTCGAGATGCAGTGTCAGTGTACATGATTTATAGTTTACATTTTCCCCCTAAAACAAAACTTAAATATTATTTATATCCTTACAAACTTGGAACTATTTTAGATTGTATATTCATCATTGGTTTGGAAAATTAATATTCGTTTCGAGGGAAGTAAATTCAGGAAACTTAGTTTCCTTTTTTTCTTCGCAATAAATTTAACGTTTGATTTGGAAGCGAGGTAGTGCATATGGTTTTTATATGAAATCAATGAAAATGTTATGTAGATAATCCTGTATGTAAGATTTATTTCGAAACATAAAAATTTTATTGTTTTACATTACGTGTTTCAAACGATTTGTGGTAATATCTACATGAAATGAAATTTTATTTTACGGAAGCATATAATACAAAGTTTGCAATATTAAATTAAAGAAACTAAATTGATTTTAATGTAGAAATACATTGTTTCATTATTATTAGCAATTAGTAAACAGATTATAAAATTTTTCGAAGCTAGATAAGGCACCATGACTTACTTATATCAAAGAAGACCAATATTATCAGGGACGACAAACAGTTTCTCTGTGTTGGGGCTTCATCAAAACTTGCCAAAAAGTCTAAACTAGTATGAGTAAATATGATAAATCTGTTCAACGTTAAAATAATTTAGAATACATTAATTATAAGGCTTTGTGTAATGCCGCAATAAACAAATTGAAAATTAAATCGACAAATCCCACAAATACCTTTCAGAATAGAACTTCCATTATAATGCTGTTTTCTTTCGGTATTATTACGTAACATTGATATGTGCTATGAATATGCAATTCTTAACATACTAACAGACTAAGAGTCAACTTACCTCATTAACATTCTAGCTGTTAAATAATACCTCTCTAATTAATTATATTTTAACTAGATACCGATTACATTTTCAGAATTTATCTTTTAAAACTCGTAGATCTCTACAATTTAATTTTTTATGAAACAAATTTATTTAGTTTTATTATTAAGTTATGAAACTTGCTTGATTATTTTATATTTTCCGTCTGCTACTCTAAAAAGTTATCAGACTTTTCCACAGCCTTTCCATTTCTAGTTTTATCCCTTTTATTTATAATTTTGATTGAGAATAAAAGTTATCCAATATTATTAAGTTTAATTAATGTTAAAAAAATGAAGTCAATACTTAAAATAAAAATTTATTTAATAATAATATTTACAATTTTCTTATGGTAAAATGGTTTAACAATTGTTGAACTTTTAAACAGGCGCATAAAAATACAACCTTTTACTTGGATCTTTGATTATATTTATCTTTTTATTTGTACTGCCATCAAAATAAATTTTCACTTCATCATCATATTCATAATCTGAACTTCGATCTTCTGCTACTTGTTCTTTAATAGAAAGTTTATTAATATTTGATGAAAGTTTTGGATCACTGTAATACCCAAACGGTTTTGGCACTATATCACTTAATCGCTTAATATCTTCCGAATCTTCAATTTCATACGCGGTAGGTGCAGCTTCTATCTTCTTTTCTTCTCTTCTATAATTTCCACCATGTTTTTTTTCTTTATCGTACTTTTTGAAAACTTCCACATCCAATTTTCTGGGATTAATTTCATTATTGGGGGAACTATCCTGAGCTTTTTCGGTTTTGTTGTAAGTAAGGATATCAGGTGTTACCAACCTTGGTTTTTTGTGGGATTCTAGATATACAGGATCAATATCTATTCGATCAATAGGAGTATATTTAGGTTTATGATTTGTAGGGACTGATTCTATTAATTTTCTTTGGGTTCGTTTTGCTGCTTGTGGAATATCTGCTTCACTTTCCGGTGTAGGTGTAGTGGTCGGACGGAGTCTTATTTTAGGACGGGGTCTTCTAGGATAAACACGGTTTACTGGGCGGTGAGTAGCTGGAGATGTTGTAAGCACCGACTTTTCAGTTTCAACTTCTTCTTCCAAAACATTTTTCCGGATAGTAGTTGTGGTAGGTTTAAGAGTAGTAGGTCTCTTCCTGCCACGTACACGTACTCTAGAGGTAGAAATTTCTTTAGGTTTTTCTGTAGTTGTTGTAATAGTTGTGGTTGTTGTGGTACTAAAAACTTCTTCCGGATAAGAAGATTCTTCTTCTTCTATGGGTTCTTTTGTAATTGGTCTTTGATTTGTAAATTTAGGATCCAAAGGTAAATCATCATCCTCCTCATTGTAGCGACTACTCAAATTATGCCTGCTCGTCGCTCTTTCAATCGTTTTGTATTTTGAATAATCTATAGAAGTTCTTGGGGTGTAAGATTTCATTTTGGGAAGATACTCTGATATATCGAATAATTGTATTTGACTACCAGAATTAAATTGTCCACCAGGTGAATTACGTATAGGTCCTTTTACCTCTTCTTCCTCTTCATCTTCTTCAATAATAGCAGCTTCTGTAGTTGTAGTACTACTTTTCTTTTTCTTCTTTCCAGATTCATCCTCATTTTCTATTTTCTTATAACCATCACTTTTATGCAATTTTTCTAAAAAGCTTATAAATTCAGGTGGCGTAGTTTTTAATGCAGAAATCGTAGTAGTTTTAACAGTTGTTGTAGAAGTAGTAGGTTCGGGATCTAAAATAACCTTGTAATTTGGATCTGCTTTCAATTTTGTAATATAATCAAATATTGTAGGTCCATTTTCTTTATTTAGAACATCTTTGTGATAAATCGTGCGGTGAGTTGTGATTGTTTTAGGCTTTTTTGTAGTTTTTTCTTCTGCAGCAACTTCATCATATTCCACTTCTATATAAGTAGGTTCTTCAGTTGTGGTGGTCTTATCATAAATAATTTTTGAAGTTTTTGGATCGTAATGAAAGTTTGTAGGTCTATGAGGGACATAATCATCATCATCATCTTCTTCTTCTTCCTCCTCTTCTATTTCAGGTTTTGTTTTTCTGGAAGGTGTTCTTCTAATTTCGGAATAAGTTGGCCTAGCAGCAGATCTTTTCATTCTATGATTGGTATGTCCAGCTCTTCTTCTTAATAAATTAGCGCCGAGTAATTGAAAATCGGAATAGATGAAAGGTTTTTCAATACTGGGTGGAGGTTTCATTCCTGGTACAATATATTTGTTAACTGGCAGATCAATCGTTGAGTACCCATTTGTAGGATTATGATTAAATTGATAATTTTCATTTTCCGGTATAACTGTACCTACAGTACTCAAATTATCATCCAAAATTTCGACATTGTGATGATTCGTTTGAGTTTTCCTTCTTCTTTTCCTTTTAACAACTGGTTGATTTGATATTTGATAAAACGAATCGATAGCAGTTTCATCACTTCCTGGATATGGATGAGAATTTAATAATGCATTCATATATTCTTCATAAATTTGTTCATTGTAAGGTAAACGTTTTTTCCTATTTGGAGTTGGTGGTGGAATCGGCTTGTAAACTGGTTTTACATTAATCAACGGTTGATGAAAACTATTTGGATTTTTACTGAATTTTATATTTGGGGTGATTTTATTGCGGCGAGGTACTTTAACATAATTTGGAATTTTAATTGATATTGGAGGTACATAATTTGAAGAACTAGCAATTGCATCACGTGTTGAATTTTTTATGTTGTTAATTATATCTGCAAAAACATTTAACTGTTCATTGGGTTTAATTTGATCTTTGTAGAAGACTTCACTAATTGAATTGATTTTCGGATTTGATGTTGTAGTTGGGTAGATATTATTAATTGGTACTGAAATTGGGTGGTACCTTGGATTATATCTAGATCTTTTTATATGAATTGGGATTCGAATACGTTTCCGCCTTCTCCTTTTCTTCATTTTTAGAGGCAATGAATTTGGTAGGGTATCATTTGTTCCAGTTGAATTAGCTACATCATCATAATCTTCATCGTAATATTCATATTCATAATCTGCTTCTGTAGCATTTTGAGCATCAAAAATCATTTCTGAACCCTTTGGTTGGCGATTTGTTTCTAAATTTCCGTCATCAATTTTTTTATTTGCACTTCCTGTATTTATTTCGCTTTTATTTGCGACAGTAGTTGAGTTTTCTGTGGGTGATTGCATTAATTTAAAAAGATTTTTTAAATCTTCTGCTAATTTACTACCTTCGATTATGCCCCCTGCTTCCTCATTATAATTACTTTCTCCTTCCGTATTATCTTCTTCTTCTTCTTCGTTTTCTGTTTTATTTTCATCTTGATATCTTAATTCTTCCTTTTTCCAATTTTGTTCTTCTTCTTCCCAATTTACATCATGTTGATCATAATGAGATTTTTTAGGAGATTCTTCATCATTATTTTTTGTTTTATTCGTTTCTTCCTTTTCGATACTTTTAAATGCAGATTTTTCTAAATTTTCATTTACATTTGCGGTTTCTTCTATTTTGGCAGAATTTTTAAATTTTCGAGTTTCAGATAACTCCTTAAAAATTGGTTCAGGTTGTTCTACTAACTCTTCTTGAAAAAATGGGCTATCTAAAGGATTCTCTCCAAAATACCTTAATTTAAAGCAATCAATTTTATTTCCTAAATTCTTCAATCTAGGTGTTTCAATATTTTCTCCTTTTTTACCTTCAGAATCTTCAATATCTTTAGGTACGGGATCAACTCCACTTGGTACTTCTTCGCATTCCAGTTTTTTATTAGCATGATCGTAAAAAGTCATTGCACCTTCAGTTTTAATAGGAACATTTGCCAAATTTTCTGCAAATCTCAAAGGAGACATTTTATTCAAACTTTTAGAATTGTAATAAGGATATTTATTTTGATCTGGATTAAAATTAGTATGCCGCTTTTTTCTTTGTTTGAAATGCATTGTAATATCACTCATTATTGATTGGGCGGTTCTTGTATCAATATCAGCAGAATTATTAGAATCAGCTAATTGTGCAAAACTAAGATTAGATTTTTGTGGAGAATTAGTTGGATTAACCACAGGAAGCACTCTGGATTTTTTCTTAGAATATTTCACACGAGGAGAAACTTTAACTTTCATCTCACTGGAAACTTTATATTCCATCCCTCCTGTTCCATTATCTTTAAGTTCTGTAGTTTTAATAATTTGTGAATGGGCGTAATTTTGATCTCCATGCATTGTACCGGCTACATGAGAATCTTCAAAATTTTTTCCAAATTGTGATTTTTCATCAGTTTCCGCATTCTTTTCTTCATTCCCGTGATCATACGAAGCATCTTCATATCCTTCTTCTGAGTATACAGTATGAATTTTTGAATCTTTCACTACTTCACGAAGATTGGGTTCATGTTGGTTTGGTGGGAGATGTTTTTCCGTTTCATATTTTCTAACTTGGGAATATGTTCGTATTGGAACAAATTCATCTTCATCATCTTCAGATTTTTCTTCTTCTTTTTCTTCTTCAATCTCTTGCTTTTTTGGATATTTTGATGTATATTTATTTCTTTCTTTAGTTATGAATTCTTTATGCTTCTCTTTTTGTCGATCAAAATTTTGTTTTCCAGATTCGTAAATTTCATAACCATCAGACTTTGGTTCATCTTCTTTCGTTTCTATATTTTCTTCTGCTTCTTTTTCTTTTGGCCGAATATAAGGTTCATGTTTTGTACCTGGTTTAGCCCAACTTCCTTTTCCACTATAAATTGGCCTTGTTGGAACATCAAATTCTTGGAAATTTGATTGAATTTGGGGTATGGATAAATGGGGATTCTTTATTTCAGCTTGAATAAATTGGGAGGGGTTAGAAGGTTGATAATATGTGCTTGTATGTTTTATGGGATAAAAATTTGTTTGGATATCTTTAGGTGGGATAAATTTGGATTGGTTAGGAATTTGAATCTTTGTGGTTTTTATTGCACCAGGTGGTAAGAGTTCAGTTGATGGAAATTGGTTATTAAATTGTGTTATTTTATATGGATCTCCAAATTTCTTCATTTCTTCAAATTTGATTGGCTGGATTCCACGTTGATATTTTGATTCCAAAGGTTTTTGTCTGTAGGTATATACACTAGGTCTGACATGTTGAATGCGTAATTTGTTGGGGGCGTTTTGTTGTTTCTTGTTTAGCTTTCGTTGTCCTACATATGGTTTACTTTCTTTAACTCGACCATCTGCCGCAGGAAAGTAAGGCATAACAATACTGTCCGTGTGACGTCTTTTTGGGTCATCATGCCAGTTATTCATCCGATTAGAATCAACATTAAACACCGTTCCAGTTGGTGTGTTCATCCACGCGGATGGCACACGTATACCACCAACATTAACAAAGAGGAACAATGCGATTACACCTAAAGAGATCTTCACCATCTTTATATTAATTATATTTTAATGAATTTGTTTATTTATCCAATTTAGAAAGTCTCCTCACAAACACGAACATTATTCAGAACGCTAATTTATATCTTTTGATGATGGTCGTCGCACTTCATTAAATTAATAATTGCATTATTACTTTTTTTTAACGCATAAAATAGTTTCTATTTCACTTTTATTTCGCAGATTAATGAACGTCTTTTTGTTTGGAATATACTTTCGTTTGCTGAAAGGGTGAAATTGGGATTTAACATTTTATTCGCTTATGACTTCGGAAATAATTGCAACTTTTTATTCTTTTGTTTGTGTTGGAAGTTTACCCGCTGAGGCTTCAATCGCTTTTTAATGGCCAATTATGCAATCTAATCTCTTTCATGTCAAGCTTTTACTTCAATCTTTTATACGGATATTAGATTTGCTATATTTTATATTCTTAAAAAAATGATTTGTTTGTGTAACAATGTTAAACAATCTAAAATTTAAATTAATAGGTTTTCAAGAATTAATTTCATGATTAATTAAGGTTGTAATTTTAACACGTTGATTGATTTAATTTTATAAAGTGGGGTCTTATTTAAATAGAAATATTGTAAATTCAAAATAAATTGGTTGGGAATGCTCAAAAGTGAGACTGATCAGCTTAGCATCAAATCTAATCATTCATCTTTGTGCATTAACAATTAGCCAATTATTTATTTCTCCTCAATTAATATGTGATGAACTATTTTTAAAATCTAATTGCTATATTTAGCTTCCACCTGCTTAAATTAAACCCTTTGAGTAATCAAGTGAGAATTTTTTTATTTTTGGAACTTAATGGAATGTTATTTATATAACTTACTATTAAATATTTCTTATAACTAATCATTGTAATTGTATTTAATATTTTTTTATGTGACAAATAACGTCAATACGTACATATATTGTGTATGTATCAAAGTTAGAAAATAAAGCTAAATAAGCCACAACTCTTGGGAAATAAAATATTAATGCAACTACATACACATGGATCGGCTTAACGAGTCTCATGATAATAGATTTTGTTTTTTGTTGTCTGCAATAGTTAAACATAATCACTTCGAATTTATTACCAAGAAGAGTATTGAAAGAATAAATTTTACTGTCCTAGTGAACATTAAAAATTTTATAATTTTTTATGTTATAAGTATTACTATTTATAAATATTAACAATTTCTTTTATACATATTGTTTCCATTTTCACAAAATAATTGCATGCAGAATAAAAATCTTAACAATTGTCCGATTTTTTGTTAACAAATTAAGTTAAACAAAAAGC
>JAODAH020052372.1:0-10811 GCA_027574865.2 Coproporus ventriculus | reverse complement strand
TTTTTTTTTCAGACAAAATAATAATACGTAATTACATAAACAAAGCACATAACGGATGCATTTTTAGACTAATTATAAAACGCGGTGCAATAAAGTGATGCAATTGTTCAAAATTCAAGGTTCCCGGCGTATTTTAATAATTATTGAATTAAAATAACATTAAAGAGGGCTTTGTTTGAATTTATTACTTCAAATTTTAATCGTAAACAAATTTTTTCCAATTAATTTTCATTTATTTTTAATGCACAATGCGTTGAAATGTTAAAATAAGTACAAAGAAGATTGGTAAGTACTTATTCCGATAATTTTAAAATGGGAATTGAGAAGAAAAAAGTATGAGTACGCGCTTGCATGCTCCTAGAGAACGGATTCTACATTTTTTCTTTTACATTTCATTTCTTTATTTACTGTTAGAAGATCACCAGGTCTACTTTTTACAGTAACAGACACAAATTGTTATTTTAAAATAATCTTTGTTTGTAAATATTTAATTTTGCAATTTTAAGGTGCGGTTAGATTAAATATCTTGCTTTGCCAAATTCAAGGTTCCTTAATAACTATAAACAGGCACATAAAATATGCATCTTGATCACCTCTCTCTTCTAACTATATATTGGTGGTATTATGTAATGTGTTTAATACACGCAGTAGGATTACTAAAAGAATCGATTTACATTTTGAATCAATTTTTTATTTATTTGATTGCTATTTAACAATCAAAATAAATTATTTATATGGGTATCACACTTTTGACATCTTTTTCATCTTAATTGGCATATTAACATCTTATATAAATACAAATCAATCATCAAGGCACTAAGTAGCCAAAAATTTAAAAAATATGCCCGTGGGAAAATTAGCCCCGGTCTTCCTTATAATGAGTGGAAACGAGTTGTAACGATAGTAACTTGCAATTTGAGTGTGAGGATCATTGCGGTAGAAATTATTATTTTTGTTATTTTATTTTCTAATATATTTAATTAGTGGTGGAGAAAGTTATTAGTCACCTCATCAATGCTGATAGGTATTATTAAAAAAAAATTATGATACAAAATCAGAACTAATTTTAATGAGTATACGGAGCAAAGTAACGGTATTAGATTACACGTTTCTTTATTCAAATTGCACTGCAGAAAAAAAAATATAGCGGTCAGTTTGAATTTAGTGAACTCAATTTAGAAACATTATCTGATGATTCACTTAACGCATTGATAGAAACATGATGAATTCAGAAGAGATTACTATCTTTTCCATTTCCTCATTCATTTTTTAAATTTCTTTTATGTTCATGTATGGATAAATTATTATACTCAAAGTATTTTCTCAAAATATGTTAATAAATATATCTAGAAATTTTTTTTATAAATATCCTATGGACGGAAATTTCAAAAATTTTAAAAATCGAAGAAATTAGAAAATTTTTCCTCATTCAATCTCTTTCTAATATATCCGATCCACCATCATTCCATCTCCCTCACACTCATTATAACGTTTTAAAATCAAACAAAAACGATAAATTTTTTAATTTCCTATCATTCCATCTTCTTCCATCTAATTAAACCCCCAATCATACTATCTTCCTTCCTCTCATTATAAACTAAAAATTAAACAAAAATATTTAAATTAAAATATTAATTATTTATAATTTTATATATAAAAAAAAAGTTGTGGGTTTGCTCATGAAATTAAAATTTATTGCAATCAGCAATTTATTTAAAAAAAAAAATAGTTACTTTATTATACCTTCGTTAGTCATGTGCATATGGTAATAAAATTTTATGCAAATTCTAAAAATAATTCTGATTTGTTTGTTTAAATTGCATATTATTAACATTTCACATCTTTTTATTTACAATTAAAGATTATTAATGATTTTGCTAAAAATTACAATATTGAATGATGTTTTATTATTTTATTTTTTAATGCAAATTCGTCGTTATTATTATTTAAGGGAAAATATAATACGCGCAAGTCACCCCTTCTCGATGTATCGGAAAATACGGAAAAGAACCGGAAATTTCGTTGCTATACCAACGATGAAAATTTAAATCCACCACAAATAGGGGGGAGGGGGGTAGATTTTCTAAGGTTGCCTTTAACTAGGCAGCGTAAGAACAATGGAGATGAGGGACTCGTTTCAATATAAGGAAAAAAAGAACACACAAAAACCCGACAATTCTGTCTCTTGCTGTTTGATAGTTGTTTCTTTATCTAAACAATCGCCCATCTTTCTCTTACACGCTAGTTGCATCATCGATCCATTGAGCACTTGTTCCAAAGCGTTGCTTGAAATAGAACAAAGAAACTGGCATTTTGCATTACTAACAAACCTCAATTTTTTATAATACCGATACTTTAAAGTATCTTTAAGACACAAACAAAAATTCATGAAAATTTTCCGAAAAGTTTCGGAGTAAATCGAAATTGAATTTTCCGTTCCTTTATTAAAGTTCCGATCAGCTGATTTTATTTCTCGTTTTTTATAGTTGTTTTTAATTGATTTTTTTTCTAATTAATTCTAATGCATGCGTAATTGATGGAACTTGTACTTACCTTAATTATTGTTTTTGTTTTGTTGTTGTAAACGGGCGTAAAATTTACAGAATCACACAATCGTATCGAGTGCAGCATTCAGTCAGCTGAACACTGACAGCGTTCTGTTTTCCTCGTCCCTTGTTCGGTACGATGCCCCTTACTGCGCAACCCCCCATTCCCTTACTAACGCATTTGTACATTCCCCTGTAAAACCACCCCCTCTTCCTTAAAATATTACCCTTATTTTTTAAAAGGCATCGTTTAGATGAATCATCTTATAATTTTTTATAAAATTTAAAATTTTCTTTTATTTTATTTTTAGAAAATGTTCAGATCGATCAGAAAAATTTATGTATCATATTCGACCAAAAGGAAAACAAAGATTATTATCAGAACTGCGGCTACAACTTTAACTGCGAGTACTATTTTAATTACAACTTCTGGTAAATCACCCCAATTAGATTACATCCAAAATCTTTATGCAGGAATACGATTTTTAAGGTAAGAATAACTTTTATCAATTTTTTTTCGTTGATTTATTCTTTTTTTTTTCAAATTCGAAACGTTCATTTCACAAAATCAAAGAAGATATTTTGTTCAATTATAAAATTAATTGAAACGGAACCCTCCATGTACAAATATTGTTGGTACTTGTCTCAATTTTTTATTATTGGATTTATGTGTGTATTTCCTTTCTTTAAAAAAAAGTTATGTCAACACTTATTAGAATAAACAAATAAATTGTAACAGAACGCTACTAAAGTGGCCAAATAGGTTCTTACCGATAAAACATTTCCCAAATAAATCATTAACAAATAAGCATTTAAGGTAGCATGGCACGTTTGTTTATTTATCGTCGTTGACTATAATGAGGCGCTACTTAAACTTCCCAAAACAAATAAAAATTTCCTGTTTCTTTTTTTTTCAATAAAAATAAACAAGCCCTGCTACTTGTACCCATTTATATAAAAAAAAAATCTTTTTTTTACAGATCTGTTAAAATTGGTTTATTAATAACAATGGATTACTACATATCAGGTTTTGGTCTGACAGAAGGTGACCCAAATTATGATAACATGATGGAATTCGTACATCGAAGATCAGCAGAAAGAATTTTAGAAGGGTGCCTTTCAAATGGAGGAACTTATATTAAAATAGGACAAACATTAGTTAGTTTAAGTCACATTTTACCAAAAGAATATATTGAAACTTTATCACAATTACAAGATAAAGCATTTCCTCGATCAATTTTAGAAGTGGAACAATTATTTAAGGAAGATTTTGGCAAATCGCCTTATGAAATGTACAAATCATTTAATGATGAACCAATCGCCGCCGCTAGTTTAGCTCAAGTAGGTCAAAATTTTAATAATCTTTAATACTATAATTATACATTTAGATATAGGTTTTCAGAGCTGTTACTTTAGATAATAAAGAAGTTGCAGTTAAAGTACAATATAATGATTTACAAGAAAGATTTGTAAGCGATGTGTCTACTATAACATTTTTATTAAAAATTGCTAAATTTTTTCATCCAAGTTATGATTTTGAATGGATTATGACTGATGTTGTGGACAATTTAAAAGAGGAATTAGATTTTTATAAAGAAGGGAAAAATGCTGAAAGATGTGCTAAAGATTTAAAACATTTAAAATTTCTTTATATTCCAAAAGTCTATTGGGACCTTTGCAGCAGGGTAAGATTTAAGAAAATTATTATTTTTTAATTATAAGTTTCAAAATGAAATTGTGAATTTTTTAAAAATTTAATTTGAATATAAAATATTTTACATTTTTAGAGAGTACTAGTCACGGATTATGTATCTGGAGTTAAAGTTAGTGATATTGCAGCTTTAAAGAAAAATGGTCATAACTTAGCAGATATTGATACCAAATTATTCAAAATTTTTGGTGAACAAATTTTTCAAACTGGTTTTGTACATGCAGATCCGCACCCAGGAAATGGTAAATTATCTTTTATAACATTTACATCTTTCTAATTTCATTTATTTTATTAGTACATATTAGAAAACATAATAATCGAACTCAGATAATACTTCTCGATCATGGTTTATATCAGTTTGTTGGAGAGAATGATAGAGTAGCTTTAAGTCATTTTTGGAAAGCGCTAGTTATGGGTAATCATAAAAAAATGAAGGAGGAAGCCGAAAGACTTGGAGTTGATGGTAAAATACTTCTCAATTTTCAAATAATTCTTAGATGCTGTTTAATTAATTGGACAAGTAAAATGTAACCAGCGGAATTGGATATAAGAGATTTCAGTATTTCTGGAATCTTTGCTTCCATTTCATTAATGCTTAATGTATATGTTTTTTTCAGATTACACTATGTTAGCTGAAATTTTAACTCAGAGACCTTTAAAATCTACCAAATTTAGATTAGTTAGTAAGTTATCTGAAGAAGAATTAAAATATATGGCAGAATTTGCTCAAAAACGATTCGATTTGATCATTAAAACTCTTAGAACAATGCCTAGAAGTTTATTATTTGTAACTAGGTATGTCAAAATTATTTCTTTTAGTTCTAATCCATCAATTGGTTCAATAATAAAAATAAACTTATTTTTTTATCTAAGGGTTTTTCATTTTTTAGAAACCTGAACACAATTAGAGCCATAGCTCATGACCATGGGGATCCAATAGACCGATATACAATTCTTGCAAGAGCTGCAACTAAAACTGCTTTTACTAAATCAAATTTTTTCGGGACCGTTTTAAGTATTCCTCACCGAATTTATTTTGAGATTCAAATAATGTAAGTAAACTTTGTTATTTATTCTCTTCTTAAAATATTAATTTTTGTTGCAGACGCAGTAGAGTTTGGGTTGGTTTTGTAAAAGCATATTTTTACATACTCCATAAATTAGGTCGATCACCAGATACAAGTGAAATTTTTTCTAAAATTGGATAAGTTTAATAGGAAAATGTACGTTCATGTTTAGTTGTTGTAAATGATGTTTTTTTTAATTTATTTTTAAATTGGTCTAGCAATACAATACATTTAAATAAAATTAATTACTGAAGCATTCTCACAGATTGAAGATTTGTTTAGCACCTCCTTTCCACTTTGATTTATATAAATTATTAACCTAATGCCAAAGTGCATTTTACTATATATCCAAAACATATTGCAAGAGTTTGACCAATATATTAAGCTGTTTTTGCTCGAATGGCAGCACGTTTCGAAGTGACGGCCTTAAAAAAAAAAATTACATTTTAAAAATATGTAAAGGAATTTTAATATAAAATTTACCTGGAAACCTGATTTAATGCTAGCAACGGAACACCTAGATCCACATGTTTCACACTGCAAAAAGAATAATCGAGTGTCCTTCTGAAGGATTGTATCAGGGGAACGACATGTGTGGCATGTTACATATTCTTTTATATACCTATAAAAAATTAAAAACTTTAATTAAATGAATTCCACACGTAATATTGTTTTACAAACCTTCTTAAAACGTTTTCTATTTGTTTTTGTTGGAAGCGCCCTTTAATTATAAGTTGACTGTTTCCATCTACGGAACCGCTAGTACCTAATTCAGCAAGTAAAAAGTCCAATAAATGTTTAGGCTGTCTATGTAGAGTTTTACAAATTTCTGTAAAGTTTGCAAAAGAAGTTTTCTTTGTTCCGATTCTTACTACTTGCGGTGGTTTCATTACGAATTTTTGTTTCTTTCCAGCTACCATATCGGGATTTTTATCGCGCATTATTTCAAATACCCTATTGAGAAGTTCATCGTAAGTGTAATCTCTATCGCTGCTCATCCATTGAACGGAATTTTCATCGACTAAAGAAAAAACAAATTATTAACATTAAAATAAAAATTGGAATATAGTTGTGGAGCAAGTTTTTTAAAACTTTATTAAGAAACAATAAATTCTTGAAAGGTGATGAAATATGTGCAATTTTTGTGAATGATGAAAGGAAATGGTAGAACATTACTAATATGATGAAAAGTTTACAAAATATGTGAAAAAATGTAATAATAAATTAGTTTGATGTATCATGTTACCTTTTATGTAATTTAAAGCAACAAACTCTAATCATCTACCTACATACCCGAAATGGAATTTCAGTATTAACAATTTAAACATACCTTCTTCCAGAAATTTTTCAACTAAGCAGCATGTTAACAAAATAAAACTATAAATTTATCTATAAAAATAATTTAATTTCTTACCGTTTTCTTTATCTTCTTGTTTATCATCTGCTTCGGCCATAAGTTCGTCGATATCCTTCTTCTTCTTTTTCTTTTTTTTAGCTTTACTAAAATCTAATTCCAAATCGAAATTGTCATCCATTGCCTGATCTTCTTGATTCGTAACTTCTCTCTCCCCTTCTTCTTTTTCAGGTAAAGCCCCTTCTAAATCTTCCAGATTAAACGTCTTTTTTTTCTTTTTCTTTTTTTTCAATTCTAAATCGTCCAAGGGATCATCTTCTTTCGTTTCTCTTGTTTCTCCGGTAGCCGGAGCCAAAGTAATTTCAACACTGTCCCCATCAGCTAACGCAGCATCAATATCAAAAGCAGTCTTCTTCTTTTTTTTCTTCTTCTTTAAAGAAGGATCAAAAATCTAAAACGAAATAAATTCAATTTTAAACTGAATGGAAATTACTGATGAAAAATGAAAGTTAACCTTAAAAAAACTTTGACAGAAGGTGTAATTGATTAAACACTTACCGCATCCTCTTCAGTCATTTTAATGCTGCTATTCCACTAATACAATGTGTATGATTAAAAAAAACCAATAATGGTGTTATTTAAAATTCTTATTGAGCACTTATAAATGATTTTTCGTAAGTAAAATTATTGCATCAGCCTTTTTATATGCCACATGTGATTTAAAGGATTTTTTCATTGTTGCCAATTCACTGTCACAAAATAAAATCTATAAAATCGCTACCAATCTAAAAAAAAATTAATTAATTAATTAATAAAACACAAAATAGAATTTAAAATTGTGGAAGAGATTCATTAAAATTTTAATTCAAATTAAATTGATAAAATTTATTTATAAAAATTGAAGTGGATATTAGATACTTATCTAACTAGACTGACCTAACCTCAAAATATTAAAAAAATGGCAATTTTAAGTAAAATATATAATTTAAACCGATTATTCAAAAATACAATTAATTTTGGATTAAAACTACGTACTTTTGCAATATGTGAATCAAAATCGTATATAAAATCAACAAATATTAATAATCAATCAAGAAATAAATCGTATCTAAATATTTTTCGAAAACCGAATGTGAATCAACTTAAAGTTATCGATGATATGCCTACGCAAATAGATTTAATTTATAATAATACAATGTCACGATATTTACTCTTTGCCCAAGTTGCGTCCTCAATTTGTGGAGTGATTATATTTTTAGCCGTAATTATAAAGGGTGATCGTTATAATCCAAAATTAAATATCGAGCAATTTGTAAAAAAGCCAAAACAAGTGGAAAATGAAACTTTGGTTTATGTAAGTGCATTTGCAATTTTAGTGGTTTTATTGCAATTTATGGTTTCAAGAATGCCTTTAAGGGTATATCACTATCCAAAAAGTGATAAGTATACGTTTATATTTTATGGTGTTTTACCGTTTGCAAAGAAGAGGATAATTGCTAATAGTTCACAGATTATAAAATTACCGGAAGAAGGGATTCTACCTTGGAAGGAATCGAGATTTCAAATTTTGGATGAAAGAAATATAATATTGATTGAAAATTTTTTTAGAAATAATGCCGATTTGAATATAATGTTAGGATATCAAAAAGAGACAGACGATTAATGCGACTTAAAGTTACATAGTATTCTTTAGCTTTTTAATGTTTTTGTTAATAAATATAAAATCAAATTACTTATTGTTTTCATTTCTTTACCTTTAACATCCTCTACAAACAAGGTTAAATAAAATTTTTTCTTAATATTGTTTATTTCTTTGTAACAACCTGTAACAATATATAAGTAAATATACCATAACTATTATAAATGCGTAACTTTGTTTTATGTATAATATATATCTATACAATTAAAACACTAATATAAAAATCGCTTTAATATAGCATCTAAAATTTTGCGGAAAATTTCACCGCATATTGACTATAAGTTCATTAAAAGCTGATATGCAAATGATATGTTATATATATTACGTACTTCATACAAAAAAAAATTTAGAAAAAACTTTCATTTTGATGTTTAAATTGTTTTCCTTAAATATTTAATAGAAAAATATGCTTCTCGCAAAAATAAGTTAATTATTTTTTTTTTAGCTAATGAAAAATTATTGTTCAGTTTTAAAATATTCTTATAGAAAAATATGTATCGGTTTCAATAAAAATTGTTACATCTTTCGCTAAAAAAAATTATTGTTCATGTTGCTGAAACTATTCTTAAGGAGATTCATCTGAATGGAATACCAATTGAAGAATCAATTACATTTTATCAGTGTCCAGATCCATTCATGTTTTCCTGAAACAAAAATTTAATGTCAATTTTATTGTCAGAATTTATATTTGTCAGTAAATGTTATTTAATAACCCGGGGTTTAATGTGCCTACGGGTAAGTGATCAATTTTTCCTGTTCTAAAATATTAATACAAATCAAACGGAAGCTTTTCTAATAGCTCAATTCAAAGGTGAATATTCTAGCACATGTAATCTATCAGAATTTTTCGTAAAATTTGAAAATGGCACATGATAACACTGATTTCCATAACAAAGTTTGATCACCTTTGAATTATAACCTAAATCCTTTACAAAACAACATTGTATTTATCACATTTCATATCTGTTTCAGGTTTTTACAAAATTTTAGTTGTTGTGTGATCATTTAGAATATCAATGAAATCACTTATAGGAGGAGCGAAAAATGTTTTACTTTTCTCCTGCATCAATAAGAGCTCGTATCACTCTTTCGATTCATTTAACAATGAGATAATGAAATTTTTTAGATCCAGGAATATTAAAAATATATTGTTAATCCCTTACGCTGTTAAAAAACATGATGAATGCCTTTGTTCGGCCGAAAAAATGTTTAATAAAATGCGTATTAATGTCGAAAGTATACATAAACATAAAAACCCCATGGAAGCTGTTGAAAAATGTGAAGGAATATTTGTTAGTGGAGGTAATACATTTCTCCTATTAAAAACTTTATATGATAAAGGTTTAGTGGATGTTATTCGTAAAAGGGTAACTGTGGATGGTGTACCTTATTTAGGAATTTCTGCTGGTGCCAATGTTGCCACAAGTAGTATACATACAACTAGTGATATGCCAATTGCATATCCACCTACTTTTAAAGCATTACAATTAGTTCCTTTTAATATTAACATCCCATATGAAGAAACAAATCAATTTATTAAATATACTGGAGAAACAAGAGATGATAGAATTAAAGAATATTTAAAGATGCCTGATGCTAAACCAGTACTTGGTTTACGTGGACAAAGTATGTTAAAAATAATAGGTGACAAAATGATTTTGAAAGGGCAGAAAGCAGCAAAATTATTTCTTCCAAGTAAGAAGACTGGTGATTGTAAAGCAAATTCAGATTTAAGTTTCTTATTGAACAATTACAATTAGACGATTTGTTTGTATAATGTCTTTGTCCTTTGTTTATAAAGTTATTATCTGTGATTTAATAAAATTTATACGTTTATATTCTTTTATGACTTCTTGGAAAACATTTTTAATATCAAATGACTGCAATTTTAGTATTTTTGGGCGTGAACACTTTTTACAGTAAAAATTAACGGTGATTACAACAAAATTCTACCACAAACATTTTTTTTAAATATTTGTACTTACCAATTGGTTTTTAATACTAATATGAATTAATAGTGATGCTAATTCCAAATCTTCACTATAAACATTTTTTAGGCAGACACTTCTATATCCAACCCTCAATCCAGTGACCTTAAAAAAATATGTTAAATTATTATATTTTAATGTACAATGCGTCAACGATAAAGATGCATTTGGGGATGCGCAAAGAAAGTGTGAGCAGACATTCAGAGTAAAAGAAATGCAACATTTACTCAACGCATAACTTGCAACGGTACATTCCGCATGAGAAGTTGTCGTCTGTAGTATGAGTACTGTTTAAGACAGTTTGGTTACTGTGCACCCCAATCTCATCGGCAAGTTTAAAGTTGACAAACTGTATTTATTTAATAAAAACCTACAGGATATGTTGCTTGCCCTATAAAGTTGGGATCTCCAAAAACATCTTCATCTTGAACAGTGAATCTGAGTAA
>JAODAH020052368.1:0-13083 GCA_027574865.2 Coproporus ventriculus | reverse complement strand
CCGCTTCCCAGGTGTCCCGCGCGCGGGACACCTGGGAAGCGGCAGGTCGTGAGTTCGAGACTCGCCGGCATTGGATTTTTTATCTTGGACCTATAGAAACTGTCCATCTAATTAAAAAAAATAATAAAATAGAAAATGTATCTAATTTCCACCCATTGTCATCCGAAAATTGTTTAAAATTCATGAAAACCTAAGAAATTTCAAAAATTCTCTTATTCAATCTCTTTCTAACGCATACAATACATCATCGTTACATCTCACTTCCACTCATAGCGAGACGAAAATTAGGAAAAAATTGAATGAAAATTTTTAATAAAAACCGAAGAAATTTCAAATTTTCTCATTTTTCCCGTGAATTTTTCGAAAATTTCTTACATACAAACCTTGTCCTGAACACAAAACATTCAATTTTAATTTTTAAATTAAAAAAAAGTTTAAAATCATCTAACCACCCCTTCAATTTCAATTTTAATAAAATTCCTTGCGTATATTTAAATAATAATTTCTGAGATGCGAATGAATAAACCGTCAACCTACTTAATACTCACCACATAAAATTATTTTTAGAAAAGTGCACTTTTAAAATTTTATATTTAGATTGGAAGTTTAAGATGTTTACGTGTCATATTATTTTGTTATCAATTCTATTTCCACTATTTATTATTTTAATTGCATTTTAAAATTAAAAATATGTAAGTTATCTATAAAATGAGTATTTTGACCAATCAAAGGTTATAGGCTAATATGTTATATCTCATTATAACTTAAATTATGTCTGTGGGTGAATGAATAAATGAATCATATGGTGCAAGAAATTTTATGGTTCTTGATGTAAATTAGAAAATGATGAATTAATCTGCAAAATGCCATAAAAATCATTAAATCTTGTTCACGTTCTTTACATAGAAACTTTATTTTATTGTTTAATAAAAGAGGCCAAAAACAATTCTTCTAAAAGGACAAACATATTTACAGGTAGCTATCAACATCAATGTGTTACATTTACATTAACTAAATCATATCTATTTATAGTACATGATTATTAATTCACCGATTTGCTCTTGTAAACTTGCACAAATTAAGGACAATTCATGTCAGTGTTTAATTTACACCAATAATTATTCAAAACAATTTATTCCAGATTTAGAGATCTAGCTGAATCACCAAGGAAATAATTTCTATTTAAAAATATTTTAGTCATGCATGTTTCTTATAAAACGACGTCATTAATTTGGCACCTGTTTGGGAATTTCTTCGTGCAAGCGATTTATAATAATTGACAAGCCAAAAAAAGAATTTTTCATGTGATAATGTTTTAAGTGCAAGTGTAATCTCAAGGTGAACCTGATAATATTTTTTATTTTTAATCGTTTACGTAACTGAAAAATTCCTTTTTTGTACATAATTTTTAGTCCCTTGATGTATTCAAGGCAAGGATTTTATCAAGTTTATGGTTCATGTAATTAGTCAAGTTTGTTGTTTACTTTTTAACGATATGTGGTGATATATAGAATAAAAAAATAGAGGCGCATGCAAGGTAATATTGGAAAGTAAACACAACCGTTAATTCCTGTTTATTCCTATTTATGAAGCATATTTAGTTTTTATAAAAAGATTTGTTGTGTTATGTTATATATCAGTGTTGTTATTATTAATATTATTATTATGCGCCTTTAAATTGCTATAAATATCTGTTGTTATCTAAAGTATTTTAAATAAATTAAGTTGTAGTTACTTAGTCGGAAAATATGACTTGATATGTGTGTTACTTTATTTTTTCTGAAAAAAAATTATTTAAATAGATTGACGTTATCAAAATTTTATTTAAATTGGAGTTATGCAACCAACAATGTTCGACTCGTAAAAAGATGGCGGATAATTTTTTTTATAAATATGTTAAATTATCAATTTAAAACATAAAATTTATTTAGAATATTGAATAAATGTTGTGCACTTGTCTTCCCTTTTTCAAACACAATAATATGACAAACCACATTTGTTTCTTTAATGTTTTTACAAATTGCAGTTATGCAACTAACTACACACAAAATAGTCAGGAAGAATGGAAAAAATCTGTGATGCATCAAACAGGGCTTATTTTGAAGGCAAAAAATAAATTTATTTTATTTAACAATTCCCGATACTTTTTTTTTAGAAGATTTTGTACCGCCACAAAAATTCTTGTTTCCTAAAAACCATGAATACGAATCAATTTCTTGGTAAATTTAGACCAGATCTAAGAATAATATGTAATAGAAGCAATTTATAAGAAAAATAGAGTAAAAATCTATTTGTTACTACATTTTAACATTCAGAAGCCACGTCTCCAAAAAATAAACACAAAAATTGAATAACAATTAAAGTAATAAAATATTTCTATATTATCTTTATAAGTAAAGCCTATTGTTAAAAAAATTATCTGAATGTTATCGTTATTATTCCTAAACTTTAAAATTATTAAAAGCTGTTCACAAAATTTTATTACATACTATTAAAGAAGAATTATATTATATTATATAAATTACACAGTGAAAATGATCCATAGAACAAATTATAATTACGTAATTGTATTGTAACATAGTAGATAAAAATGTTAATTAAAGCATTAAATAAAAAGAGTTAATAATGCAAATTAAAAAAAGAATATGAAAAAATATAGGTCGAGTGATGGGAGGAATTGTTTGCTCGATTGATTTGATATGAAAACTGATACTAATTACCTAGAGAAAGACAATTGTAAATTACTAATCCGCAAGGTCGTTTCAAATGTGCATAATGCACTTCGCAAACAGAATCGCTTTTGGGAAGGTCAGTTAGTTCATTTTTTTTATTTTGATAAGGTTTAAAGGTCTAAAAAGATTTCTTACCTAATTGGGGATTTATATGTTAATTATCCAATTAAAATGGGGTGGTTTTGATTGATGATTTTGATTAAAATTGTACACAACACTTCGCGTTTTTAATATAAATCGAATGAACGCTAAGCGAGGAACAGTTGTTGGGTGCGTGCTTTCGATCAACTGTCTATGCGTCTGTGCGCTCTGCGCTGTACTAGTCGATTTGAAACGGGTGCGTCAACGGTTTTGTCCTCTTTGGAAGGGATTAAAAGATCCAATCTTTCACTAAAATGAAAATGAAAGTGAAGAAGACTTTTTCGACTTTCCTTGAAATTGTTGGATTAGTCATGCTTTGGTCCAAATTTCTAGAAAGGGGAAATCAATAATTGTAAAAAAGGAGAAATCAGGGCGATTTAATGCACGCGAACAATTGCACTCTATCACTTTTGTTTAATCAATTTAAGAAAATAGGTTTTTCCCCTTTTTTTCAAATTTTAATTAAGTAGAAAAGTTTAAAAAAAAATGAATAATAAAATTAATGAAGTATGTAATGAAATTATTTAATTTATCAATTTATTATCTTATCTATACCTGAATATCTCTGTAGGCACATTGAGATAATATTTATATAAATTATAAACATTAAATATAGATCGATAAATTCGTATTGCATAATAGTTCTTTAAAATTTTAATGCAAAATTAGATTAAAAACAAGCAATATCAATGTAATAATAACTTATTATAAATCATTTTTTATAAATAGATTAAATTAAACGCGCACTAATGAAGTTTGTTGTTGATGTATGCCAACCTATAAAAATAAATTTTAATGTAATTTAAAATGGCAGCAAAGTGAAGGGAAAGAAAGCAATATTTTTACCGCCTTATTTGCTGTATTATCAAGTTCGTTTTCGTGTTGCTCTTAATCATTCTCAACTGGTTCCATTTTAATTCTGTTGATTCTTACTTTTCCAAGTTAACATCTCTGAAAAATCTAATATCTCTATAATTTTGTATTTAATTATCTTTTGTTGCCAATTCTCTGTGTTCACACAATGTGTAGTTGCATATATACATATCAAATTAAATTAATTTGACGCATCACTAACCGCGAACATTGTTTGACGTTCTAATCATCTTTAATTACATTCTTCGTCCAAGCTTCATGCTTCCTGTTACTAAAATCTTACATAATTCATAATTAACAATAATAATAATAGTTAAACATGTTCTATTTACCATGATCCTTTTCGTAATTTTATTTCCGTTAAATTAATTTAAAAATGCAATGACGAAAGGAACTTTTAATAATATGCAAAAATTTGAAATATTTTCTTAAAGAAGCACTCATTAAATTTAAATTATTTAGAAAAAATAAAATTAGTCTTTTAAATGTATTTTTTGAATTTATGCTTTAGATTTTTCTATGAATGAATAAAAGATTAATGGTTTAAAAATAATAAATGGGTAAATGTAACTCATTCATAGTTAATATTCAATTCATACAGCTCTTTAGCATCAATAAAAAGAATGGGAAAGCGCATTTAACTTCTATAGACATAATGTACGACAGTATAGTAAAATATTCATGCATTATTTAGGGAAGGGACAAATAGGGAAGGAATGAAATAGTACACAAAAGGTTAACAGAACTGTGAACAGCCGCTTCCGTTCTTCTTTATAATGGTAACTTTATATTTGGATTTATATATACAATTACTTATTTTAAATAAAAGGTTGAGAACATTCACTACTCTTATGAAAATGACATCATCTCTTGACGGAGTAGATGACTCATGTTGAAATAAAATTAGCAATTTTGTGTGCAAATTATTTATTATGTCATTACTGCTTCAAGTTTAAAATGTTGGGAGTCATAATAAAAAATAAACAATTTAAAATTTATTTTAAAAAATAGTATGATTGTTTTGTTTTATGAATTTTAGTAAAAAATTGTAGGAAAATTTTTAATAGAAATCGAAGAAATTTCAAATTTTCTCTTATTCGACCTCTTTCTATCGCTTACAATTTACCATTGTTACCAGACCCGGAGAGTTCCCTCTGACAGGTATGGAAGATTCCATAGGCAGAAAAATCCGCGTATGGAATTCCATACCCGAGAAAATGAAAAAGTTGTACCTATGAAAAAATATGAAATGAAAATATGAATGATCTTTTATTTATTTGCATGAAAAGTATAGAATTATATTATAAGTATAAAATTTTTTTCATCTGACATGGTTTAAACATCCTTTTTCCAATTTTGAACACCCACGGATAATTTGCAAATTACCAATAAATTTTTCAAAAATTGAAAGGTTTTAATTTCAATTATCTCGGTTGTAAAACGGATTTTTTTTACGCAATTTATCTCAAAATGTTTGTTTTTTAAATCTACAATTCGAACAATTTTGAACAGTTCATAATTTTGCAACTAAAGCCATAAAATAAATTTTCTGCATATGGTCGGTAATTCTGTGGGTAATGAAAGTTTAGTTTTATTTTTTTACTTTAGATGGCGCTACAACTTAAGAGTTGTATGTAGGTTGTCGCCTTTTAAATCTTTGTTCTGATATTATTAAATAATAATTATTATTATTATTCCCTGGGTTTATCTTAAAATTCATTAATGACTTTGACTTCAAGCTCTTAAAGGATTCTTTGAAGATCCTTGTAGAAATAATATTTTAAGAAATGGAAATTTGCTGTCACCAATTATATTAGTTTCCAAACTTATTAGAGTTGTAACTACCTATTTAATAATAAATGAGAACAAAGATTTGAAAGGGCAAAATATTAATAAAACAAAACTTTCATTATCCATAAAATTATTATATTAAATTGTTATTCGTCATCCAACAAATAGCTCGGTAAATAGTAAAAAAAAAGTTCAGGGTGAAGCATATTATATTTATTCAAAAAATAATATTAAATCTATTTAATTTCCTCTACCTCTTCACAAATTCCACTTTTTAAAAGATAATGGGATATTAACTAAAAATAAAAGTCAATTATGGATAAATTTATTATTTTTTCAGTTAGGTTTTATAACTGCAAGATGGAATTCATTTGCTTTTATATTTTTACAAAAGAAATAAAATTTTATTGAAGCTTCAAATAATTTTTTAGAGAAAAAAGTTTGTTTTAATATGCCTATGTAAAGATAACAAAAAAATCATACAACAGCATAAAATATTTTACAGAATAACAATATAAAAAGTACTATTGCTTAAAAAAAGAGATTAAGAAAAAAAATTAGATAAATAACAAAATAAATTAGCTATATACAGGCACAAAATTACATACCAATGTTCACTTCTGTTTTTTTACTTTCTCCTTTTAACAAAATTAAATACAAGAATATTTTCTGGGTTTGTTTTCATTTTTCACTAAGGTTAAATATTTTACATATAAGATATATTTTCATTTTTTTAAGAAGCACAATTTTCGCATTACTTTATATATATTAAGGCTTGATAGTATTAGGTAAATCTGCTTGTAAAGATTGGTACATAAAATATAAATTTTAATAATCACAAGAATAACTTATTAAACAGATTGTTTAAAAATATATAATATTAGTACAGCTGCATAAATGTACAAGTGATACATTTTATCTATTGTGTGGATGTCGTTTTCTTCCTTTAAAACTGAGCACACATTAAAAAACTGTTCAAAAAAAATTATGACACAATTCTGTATTATTCGATAACCACACAATCAGACAAAATTATTTAATTAAACCTAGTCAGAAGTATGTTTACAATTTTTTTACTAGATTTATCGTAATGGGGATGCGGTTATTGTTGACATACTAGATAAAGGAGTACTTGAAATTCCTAAATTTAATTTTTCTAATTCTTCATCTACTTGATTGCTACGTAGTTCTTGTGTTGTGTATAAGAATTTATTCCATTCATCATGACGAGGATGGGCAAAATTCTGAAACAAATTTATTTGAAAATGTTGGAAAAGTATTTTAAATTAAAATGTTTTACTTACTTCTGCTACATCGTAAACCCATATTTTGCCCATATTATCACCCACAGTTACATGTAAACCAGATGGTGTCCACGACACCCTATTAAGAGCTGGATTGCCTTCAACTGTCAATCCAGCTGCTGGCACTTCAGTATCTTGATTTAAATTCCATAAGTCTAATCTACCACCACCATCAACGGCCGCAAATAAAGCTGGATGTATTGGTGACCATGCAACATCCAATACATAATCACCATTATCCTCAAATGAATAAATTGGTTTAGCATCCTGTAAATAAAATTACAATCACCATCGGAATTATATAATTTATCATCATCTTATTTACTTTTGAACTCCACAATTTAATTGTCCAGTCAATTGAAGATGTTAAGAACATATGAGAAAAGTCTATGCCACCTTGAACAGAATTTACACTGATTCCTGTTATTGGACCTTGATGTCCATCATAAGTATCGGTTACACCAGCTCTAGTACCATGCCGGCAAGCAGAGAAAGCTGCACCTTCTTCGCTGCCAACAACAAAATTATTAACATCGGAATGTGGGAAGTCTAAACATGTTACAGCAATAGATCTCGATTGGGTTCTTTGCAACTCCATCGTTTCTTGAGGTTGACTTAACATATCTAAAGACCATGAACACAGTCTTCCATCAGTTGATATACTGATTAAATTGTGCGCATTTTGTGTGCCAACCACATGCATACAATAAACTGGATGCTGCAAAATAAAAATCGTTAATTTCATTAATAAATTGTTTCATTTAAATTTACCGTATGTGCTGATGCAGATAAAGGTGTACGTTGTATCGGCGTTCGTTTTTGGACTCGATTATCCCACAAGACAATTTGACCAGAATAAGTACCACCCAACACTAGATTCGGATGAAATTTCGCAAATTTCGATGTCATCACCGCACTTTGACAATGAAAGACATACTCAGGAGTAGCTTTTTTAAATTTAGTATTCCAAATTAAAGCTACACCATCAGGATCATTCGGAGACTCATCATTATTATTATATGATGCAAGGA
This sequence comes from Coproporus ventriculus, assembly GCA_027574865.2. Classification (NCBI taxonomy): domain Eukaryota; kingdom Metazoa; phylum Arthropoda; class Insecta; order Coleoptera; family Staphylinidae; genus Coproporus; species Coproporus ventriculus. Next base: position 5,211 of record JAODAH020052368.1, on the reverse strand, counting down.
GTAATTCAGGATATTGAGGTGACCAATCTAGCGAAGTTAAACAACGGTTTTTTGACCACCTTTCATCATAAAACCAACGATTTAAAGAAATACGTTGGTGAGATTTCTCATCCCTGCAAATAAAAAAAGTTGTTTTAGTTTCATAAATAAATAAATAAGCACCTTGAAAAATTAGAGTTACTTTAATTGGTAATAAGGAATGTTTTGAAGGTAATAAATAAACTAAAACCCTAACGTAAAAATTTTAGGTTATGTTTCTGCTTCTCTTACTGCATAACCGCATGTATGTTAACTGTTGTAGAATAAAAAATTTCACCATGAACAAAAGTGCCATCAAATTAGTTTTCTTAATATCTACAGTTGGTACTTACAATCCTTCATCTCCTCCCATTCCACTATAATCCGCATAAATATCTACAGTTTCTCCTAACGCGCGTTCCATTATTCTTCCTGCTCTATCCACGAATCGTTGAAAATCTTCTGAGAGAATAATCATCTGCTTCTGTTCCTCACTAAGTTCTTTCACTAAATCAAATTTAAGTCAGTAAGCTACAAATTAAGTTAATAAATTTGTTAAAAAACCTTCTTTGACTTCTTGTTTTGCTTGTTCTTGTTCGACTGCTGTAACGGCGGGTTGGACTTCTTTGACCTGGGGTAGACCATGTGGAAGGATGCCTGGAGGTAATTTACTGCCAAAACCACCAAGATGCGGAAGACTGCCCTCCTCATCTTCACCTTGCGGGTCGTCATACGTCAAAACTGTGGTGAATAAGCTGTACGCTCTCACATCACACACACACAACATTCAAACATACGTTTCTCCATATAAGGCATTATGTAATATCAAACATGAAAAAGGATCCATGGACACAAGTGAAATAAATAAATATATTTGTATATAAACAAATAAACATAAATTAATACAGTAGAGTTAAATATATTAGGTTTGCATGTTTATTTGTTTTTTAACAATTGAATGTCAAGACGCCCATGGGAAGACACAGAATACAGTTATGAATGTACTTTAATGAAAAACATTTGTGACTATCCATGGGTGCAAGATGCCAACATATTGAGTAGTAAGCTTAAAATAATAATTTAGATGCATCCTAATAATAATAACAATAATCACGAAGGAAAATAAAGGTTTCTAAATGGGCTTTGTAGCAAGCACATGCCAAGTCGGACCATGATAATGTATTCATTCACTCATCCATCCATAAGAGTAATAATACCCCATGCAACCTTAGTGGTAAGTAAACAAAGGTTTTAATTTGCAAATAAAAATGAAGCAGCATTTTAAAAATTACTAAAAAAAAAAATAGCAAGGGCTAAGGAAATCAAAATATAAGCAAAACCCGTTTCTTAAAAAAAAATCACTAATAAGGCAGGTGTGCAAATAAAGCGGTACATTTAGTGTGCATATTTAATAATAAAATAATAATCAGAGGAGGTTCGGATAAAACCACCTACCTGTGAACTCGTCCTCCCATTCTAAACCCGGATTTAGATTGTATTCGTCTTGAGAGGAAAGAAACATGTATCAGTAGGGATCGGATTAGATTTATAAAAAAATCAGGTTGTCTACAATGTGGCTGCACCAATTTTGAATTTTGTTTTTGTAAATTTGATTGGCTCTCATCACCACCCTCTTGCAAATAACAATATTTTTAAGTTTGATCTAAATTTTGTTAATAAAACTATTCATGCAGTAAAAAACTGTACAATTAGTTTATTTGAGTTAAAAACGCAGTCCCAACCAAAACTCCCCGTTAAAGAAAAACCAATTAGTAGATTAGTGCAGATTAATTTAAATAGCTAGTGCTTATAGTATTTTGATTTTTACGATGTGCAAACGACATCACTGCGCAATTAAAAGCAAGTATATCTCTAATATATTCACACACATACATCAATTCATCTCTAAATTGTAGTTTAGAAGTAAATAAACTATTTTACAAAAAGTTAAGAAAATAAAGACACCACTTTATTTAAATAATGATGTACACATTAAAAAGAAAAAGCAAAAACGGTTAAAAACCAAAACCAAAGTAATGCACAAAAACAAAATGTTATGGGATAACTTTTAAGGATTGTTTGAAAAGTATAAAGAAATTAAGGGAGGACGCATGAAGCTAATAAAAGAATAAAATCATAAACTTACCGTAGTAATCGGTTGCATGAGCTAGGAAAAAGGAAAGGAAGAAAATCATTATTCAAATTTTTAAATATAAAATAAAAACCTAAACTAAACAATGATTTACTTTCTAATTTTTTTTTAAGCTAATACTTATGCTAACAAATTAAATAAGGAAACATACATATTTTCTGTTGGTTTTGCTAAATAAACAATGTGCACCAAATTATGTAAACTGACAGAAAAAAAATTTCGGCTGCTTTTAGACGAATGAATCTACTTCCAATGCCATAGATTTGTATATGAAATTTTACAGTACACAATTTCATAGTATTTTTATATGTAAAATAAATATGAAATTTCATAGGCTAAACTCATTTCAAACTTTTTTTTTTGATTTCCATGTGATTACACAGGCACACAAAAAATTTTTTTATTTTGTACTAGGCATAAAACATTGGTATTCATATGTTTTTTGGTAAGCTAAAACCACATCTGGTTTCAATTTTGTCAAAATTGGCTCATAAAGGGCCGTAAATCTTAAAAGGTCTTCAAAACTGATTGCTGTTTTGAGATGTACAATCACATACGAGCTAATTCTTCAAAAGCGACATCAGATTCGTTTTAGCATACCAAAAAACATAATAATCTACATGTTTTGTGCCTAGTATCGAAATTTTTTTTTGTATGCCTTTGATATTATTAAAATCTAATTATAGTTACATTACATTAATGTGTGAAGGACTAAAGGCATTTGGTATAGCTGGAAAAAATTATTACAGCATTTTATATTTCTTCAGCTCCGATGTATGAAACATCTAAAATTCTAACCTAAAATGTAAATCAAGCAATGTCTTATTGTCAAAAATCAGTATTTATTTAATTTTGCAAAAATTAAGTAGTGTAAACCTAAACTTTTTACCAAGTTAAATACAAAATATTTCATAAACAATCATTTTTAATTCATAAAACATAAATAGGAATTTTTAATTTTTAAAATTTCTTACAATTCCTAACATGCAAGAAGTTTAGTTTGAAAGATTTCAGTAGAAATATCGCAAATTCTAAAGAATTAGAGATAAATAATGTGTCATTTGGTTAGAGTTGGAGGTGTTATGTAAATACATAATTGTACTAAAGGGAAAAGAGAAGGAAAGCATAGGCTAAGACTTTTTGAAATAGATAGAGATTGATAGCTACAGGAAATTGTTATATATAGCAAAATGAGATATATATGGGAGCTGAGCTTCTCATCGTTTTTTTGTAATGGGTTCAGATATGATGAGGACGACTTTGACAGATAAGATATTTGCAGAATAGAATTTTTATGTGCAATAGTTGTTATTGAAAATCAACATTTCGATCACCTAAATAAAATTCTTCATATTTTTACATGAATGAAATTAAACCGGTGCCCCATGCATGATATTGCAAGGTTCCATGCCACCAGGTTACCAAACCAATTATATACAATTAATGTAAATTATTAAAAATAATGGGAGATGGTGGGTTACTGCGTTCATTTATAATTTTGAAAATTATAAAACACTCAAATTATCACTTTCTTTATAGATTACAACATATAAAAATACTATGTTTTCATTATCAAACGAATTAAAAACATTTTAACTAATGAATGTTGTTTATTGCTGTACGATAAATATTTACAAATTGTGGGAAACTATTCTACAACAGGCCAACACAAAGTGTCATGCAAATGTACGAATTTAAATACAAAAGAAAGGATAGAGATTCGAAAACTGTACATAAATAACTATACCTTTACGAGGCCTCCACCAATCCTCCATATAGCCTTTAAGTGGGGAAGAAGATGAAGAAGATCCTTGTTAGCAATACAACCACAATTCACTTTTATAAGAAAACTGTTTTTAGTGGATGCGAAGGGAAATATTAGAAAAAAATCCGTCTCCATTAAAAATTAAATAAATGTACAAAAAAATTTGTGCACGATTTTTCGAAATGATAAAATAAAAAAATTGGGTCTCTTTACGATGGAGAGGCATGGTAATTTCCACTAAAAATAGCCATATGTGAATTTATACAAAACTTTAGGGGCTAAACCCACTAATATATCTACGAAAATAAAATTTTGGGTTAAAATGGCCTGATTAAAAATGACGATGCCGCGCTAATTAAAAAAAAAATATTATTACTCACACTTATTTAACACAGAGGATCCAAAAATTCCTAAATAAAGCAGCAAAAAATGTAAATCATCTATAAACTTCAGAGCGCGTATTAAATTAATTGTGCAAATTATAAAAAATAAAAGGTGCACTTACTAAAAAACACATTGCATACTATAAAAATCATTTAATTTTGCATACTGGATACCATCCTGATTTCAATTTTTTGTATCGAAATCAGAAATCCGACCAGACGCTTTTCAAAAATAAAAGTAACTAAATTCATTTTTAATCAGCCATTTAAAAATATTAATCGAATCTAAATTGTAAATTAATGGCAATAGAAGGATTAAATAAAATTAAAGAAAATAATTAAGGCGTAAATTATTATTAAATAAAAAAAATATTAGTGCAGCCAACATAGTACAACCAAACGAAATTATTAAAAAAAAATTATATATGTAAGTTTCCTTCCCCGCTTTTAAGAAATTATAAAAATAATAAAATGGGCTGATAAAATAATACACACAAATTGGTGACCTTATTATATTTTAGACATGTAAATTAAATTCATCACATTAATATTTATATATCTTCTTCTCACATATTAAAATTCTCAATATTGTTTTGAGAGAAGTTAATTATGAATACATGATGCGGTAAAAAATTTTCATGTCTAAATGAGTTTCTATTTTTTTTTTTTTTTAATTTAAGCACATTCCATATGTAATAGAATTGGACTTACCATCTCTTTCATGTCCAGTCGTTGTGGTTTGAGTTTGTTTGGTATATAACACTGTTTCTTTTGGGGGGATACTTGTTGTTTGCACGGGTACTACACTTAAAACAGGAGTCCTCCTTTTAACACTGCTCACACTAAAAATTTAAATAAATTTATTTAAAAAATGTTATTATAATTACGCAGAC
>JAODAH020052341.1:0-22489 GCA_027574865.2 Coproporus ventriculus | reverse complement strand
TTATTTGCTGCTGCATGCACTATCCGTCCAATTTGTGTAGATCCAGTAAAAAAAATATAATCAAATCGTTCAGCTAATAAAGCCGTACTTACATCAGGCCCTCCAACCACAACTTTATAACAATCAGGATCTAGATATCTTGGAATTAATTCCATGATTAACACCGAGGAATTTGGAGCTAATTCTGATGGTTTTAATATAAAACAATTTCCAGCTGCAATTGCGGATGCTAACGGAAGCAAACTTACTTGTAAAGGATAATTCCACGTCGATTTTATTAAAATAACTCCGTAAGGATCATTATAAATTAATATCTCATCTAGAATATTGGCAAGTTCTTTTTCTGGGTTAGTGGGTTTTATCCAATTTTTCAGATTCCGAATGATATTTTCTAAATTGTTTATCAGAATATTCACTTCTGTGAAGGCAGATTCCATTTCGCTTTTATTCAGATCTGCTTTTAATGCTTTGTTCATGTACGGAGCATTTTCCTTGTAAAGTTTTAAAAGATTTTTCAATTGTGTTTCTCGAAACGCTACATCTTTAGTTTTTCCACTGTTGAATGTGTTTCTAACAGAATCAACTAGTGTTTTCACATCTACCATTTTGTTTATATAGATTTTTCAATAAAATCACTCATTTTGTAAATAAAAAATTAAACATATTTCTCCGTTAACACCCATATTAATGTGGGCCGACATTCTCCATCCTTGTTTTGAAAGTAGCGTTCCATAAGAAGGTCACATATGTCTCTTTTGTATATGTGAAAAGTTCTGCAGTATTTACGATTTATCTAATTTTGTAAGGTAGGACTTATGAATTTTTTTATACATCACACAAAAAACAAATATTAAGAACGAAGGTATAGACTCCAAGGTTACGTTCAATGATGTACCTAGAGGCTAAAAAATCCACTAAAACGTTTTGGTTTGTCTTAATTTTTTCTCTTATGGAAAAACGATTATCGTTCTTCAAAATATCAATATTTTGTCAAAAAAAAATTCCAGGTACGGTTTGAACTCAAAAAGTCATAGAATATGTAAGGAAAAACAGATTCTGCACAAAAATTCCATAACTTTTTAGTTTGTGTCTTGAAACGAATTTAAAAAAAAACTTATTGATATTTCTATTATTACGATTTCTGAACTAATTTAGGTGATACGGTGTTGTTTCATCGCACTGTGTGCACCTTGCCCGAACAAGTTTTAGCTTCTGAAAGACAAAGCTTTGCATTTAGAGATAATTTGTATTACAGAATGTCTTCTTTATTTCCACAAAGTCTGCAAATTGTTTTCTGAGACCACAGTGACATGGATTAATTTACTGTACCTTATCTCATAAATTGGTTCCAGTATGGTCATAGAGATGCAGTACAATCAGTCCCTTTAGACAAGGAGTAATGTATTTTAAGTACAGATTTTGGACCAAAGAATATTGCAGTAGATTCTCTTGTGATGAGATGCTGGCATTTTCGTTATCTTCAACACTACTGCAGCCGGACACCCATCTTGCTATGACCCAGTTATTTGTAATTAGATTTTTCAACCTTGCTAAGCACAGACTGACCGACTTGGTGTACAGTCTTGTTTTATAGTCATGTTAGAGGAAGGCAAAAACAAATATTTTTGACTAGTTCTTCTTTTTTGTATTCCATTGACAAGTATGTGTTCTTTTATCTTTATAGTTGATCTTCTATGTTTGTAAACTTAATCGATGATGAATGCTGAATTAAATTTGAAATTGTGGGATTGTTGGCCCAAGAAATTTTATGCCTGAAACTGTTTTGAGGCATTAGCTTTTGCCTTAGCCCACACTTCAAACTCACCTGTTTCATACCAAAAATTCAAAAAGCCATTTTTTTCTTATATTCTGATAAAATTTTATTTTTATAGATTGCCAAACCAACATCCAAATTAAAGCCATCGAGCAAACCTGGTCATCAATGCGTTTTTTTCTATGGAACCCGAAATTAGTAAGTGGAATGTTATTTTATTTATTTATTTTTAATTTTGTTTATCAAATCTAAAAGAGTCATAATGATTTAATCTGTAGATTTTTGTATAAAATTTAACTCGGAAAAAATTGAAAGAAGTTATTAATTTTATATATTTTGATGATTATATTAATTTTAGAGAATTGTTTCAAAAAAAATTAAATTTTATATGAGAACCCAGAATACATATTAATTTTTCCTTTTTCATTTTTAAAGTGCTTTGATTGAGGACGAAAACATCAAACCGTATTTCGAATACAAACTCAAATTTGAAAATCGCACCAATGCATCTGCTTTCAAGAAATCTTTGAAAGATATCGAAGAATTTATTAAAATGAAAAAGGTGAGTACTGAGTGTATTTTTTTAAGTTTAATATGAAAATTTTTTTACCTATAAATAAAATCTTTGCACATTTTTTATTTTCTACTAGAATAGCCAAGATAAATTTTAAACGATTTAAATAAAAAATTGTTGAACTAAAAACACTTACCATAATCTTTCCTATTAATTGTGTTTTGATTTTAGATGGATCCTAACTATGACCCTGATGAAGATGTTGAGAAAGAAGAAGATGAGTTTGATAGAGTGAAACAAGCAAAACCTACTCCCCCAAAGAAAGCACGCAAGGTAAGTATTACATGTACTTTTAATAGCATATTATTTTTAATTCACATATTCTATCTACACCATTTGCGCAACATTAGAAAAATTGTTTATACTGCTACATCCACTTGACTGATTTGGCTGTTACTTTGTGTGTAAGTTATTCACTTAAGAAATTTTTATTCATTCAAAATAGAAAATAGTAACTATCGCCGAATGATTTTTTTTATCCGTGAATAAACAAATTTTAATTAATACGACAATAAAAGTTCACAAGTTGCATTATTTAGATTAATATTATTAAAAGAATTATCCGGTCTGTTTTTATTGATTAGTGATTTTCTAACAATTTAAAGTATTTTTAAATCGAATCGATCCAAAAACTGAGCGAGTTACATTTTCTAAAACATTTCATCATTATGTACGGTTATGTGCATGTTTTGAGAGTGAGGGAGTAGGAAAGAGTGGGGGGGGGGGTGCAGATGCAGCCAATGAAATTAGAGATAATAACTGCAAGCTCTTCTGAAGTACATTTTGCCAGTGTGTAAACCAACCAAATTATGACTGGCAAGCCAGTTATGCCAGCCACTGACAATGAGAGAAACAAAATTTTTTGATTTACTGCCAAGCTGGTACTTTCCCTCACCACTTTTTCATTGGCATGTAAACCCTATACCTGCCAATATATTGCCAGCTACTGACAATGTGTAAACCAGTTTTTAACTTTATTTAATCCTTCAGAGGCATACAATTTGATTTATTTCAAATTAAAATTCTGTTGAAGTGTTTTAGGCAAAGCATAATTGCAAAATAATCTGACAGCTAAATAGATTGAACTTTCGTTAGATCATTCCAAAAAAAAATTTTTTGCTCTGGAGGTTTGGATTTGGAATGATATGATCAAAAAAAGAAATCTCCAATTCTCCCTATAAATTTGTATTAAATATGTTTAAAAATATTACATAAAAGTTCTAAGATGTTAATTTAAATTTTTTTTAGCAGGAAAGTGGCACCAAAAGAAATTCCTCAACGCCCAAAGCTTCACCCCCCAAGAGATTTCGTTCAACCATTGAGGAAAATGGTGCATCTCCATCTTACACCGCTAACAGTCATATAAACAAAATTGATGAAATTCTAAATAGAGCTGATCCAGACCTTCCGGTAAGTACATAATCATTTTTTACTTTCCACACACTACTGTACAAGGAAAGTATTGTAATTGTGATAAAAATCGACTTCGAGATTTTCATTTATTTTGACATTTTGAGGTACCTTGAACACGTTTTGGATATTTCCGCGATGATTCTTAGTGTGTGTGTGTGTGCGACCGTGCGTGTTTGTATATGTACTATGTATGTACATATATATGTTGTGAACGTAATAGCGTGTAAACGCTTCAGTCATTGGTTCAAATATGGCGCGCACACACACAAATTTATAGAACAGAAAGCTAGCTATTTTAGGAAAACCGTACATCCGGTTTCGCCGGAAGTGATCCACTTTTATTATACATTATGACCAAACAAATATTTTATCAGTTTATTAACACAATATGAAGTTAAAATTTCAAAGCCTTCTGTTTTTATGCCATGCGTACCAAAGTACGTCAAAACGTTGCGTAAGCGTTTGTAAGTTACAACTTCAAAAGTTGATAGTGATAAGGTTTTGATTACACTTTTATCCAAACGAAATATCATGGGTAACATGGATGAGCAGTCAAAACTACTTTTTAAACAAAAATATTAGGTCAAAGGTTTTAACTCGAGTTTTAGAGACAAACTTGAAAAAAAAAGAAGCAGCAGATTTACTTTTAAAACAACAAATAGCTATTAGTATAGCATATGTGTTACCACATGCAAAGAAAAGACAAACTTAAATAAACATGTCATATTGATTAACTGGAAGTCTTATAACTTCCTTTTATTTGTTTTCTTTTCTAAAAAGCAATAAACTCTTCATGTTTTACAGGAACCACCTACTGTTGACCTAGGAAACGTGTCAAAAATATTGAAGAAAAAGGAAATCGAAGCATCGACTTCAACGTTCGGTTTTATTGGTCTTGGTATAATGGGAAGTGGAATTTTAAAGAATCTCATCAACTCAGGACATAAAGTGAATATTTACACGAGATCTCTTCAGAAGGTAAGTGAATGTTATTATCTAAAAATTACAATGTACATATAGCAGATGCATCCAAACCAGTATTTAGACAATTAGTAGTTGCAAGTGATTTTGATTGATACTTTTATATTGAATTTCAAAGTTTTTACACAAGAGATTTATACTTTTGGTGTGCGAGTTAACCGCCATATTTACCACTTTCAAGTTTTTTTGAAATAACAAAACAATATGAACTCCAAGCAAAAATTTTTCATGCAAAAGTTGTAGAGAAAGTTATTGTGCGTCAAATGAAGAAGAAGTTGATTGGTGGTGTGAAGCCTTGTGTGGTGTCTATTTGGTCGAATTTTTGAAAAAATTATATTGGCCAATTTCTCATGAATCTTTGATTGCTCTGTTATGTTATGTTAAAAGAGTATTTTTGGTCTATTTTATTTTTGTTTTTTATCTTTTCTTCGTAGCCAATTTTTCGCGCTAAAATCCGCCATTTTGAAAAACGTATTTTTGCAATTGTGACGCGAAAAATGGGTCTTTCAACTTCAAACCGGGCTTAAACTAAAGATTTTGACTGTGTCCATCTTTAAATTGAAAGAACAAGCATTATGGTTCAGAAGGAAATAATTGACGCCACTTTGAAATCTTCAAAAAAAAAAATTTAATTATTAATATATAAAAAGTTAGAACTGTATGAAACTCAAAATTTTTGACTTTTGGGCTTTTCGACTTTATCAAAAAAGAAAATTAAAAATAAATAAAGAAAAATAAGTTAGAATGAATGGAATCGCGTTAGAATTATTTGAAAAATTGTAAAAGTCTTAAATGAAAAAGGTAAAAATTAGAAGTTCGAAAGTTTAAAAATGTAAAAGAATGAACTTACAAAAATTCAAATAAAAAAATTTTGGAAAGTTGGCAAACTAAAAAAAAAAAAAACGATACTTATTAAAATATAAAAAAATTGAAAAGTCAAAGTGAAAAATAAAAATTGAAAAAACAAAATGAGAAAAGAACGTTTTTTTAATAGCAGCTTGCTTTTCTCCACATTTAAAAACAATTTGTTTACTAAAACAATATTGTACGCGTCAAAATATGAAGTAAAAGTAGATAAAAGAAATCTCCACAAAAGCTCCAACGTTTTTTTGCTGTAATTGATCGCATTCAAATATTTTTTTTTTAAATTATACTTTAAATAGTTGAAGGTATGCGATGTTATTTAATAGGATAAGATATGAAGTAAAACAATGTTATTTATACATTTTATTAATGAGTAACAAATACATGCTAATATTACATCTAAAAATCACAATATACATACAACATTAACAAGAAATATCCTTGATAAGAAAAATAGTTGTATATCTGATTGGTACCCGCTTAAAATATATTTATCTGCCTTATACCATCATTCTATTCAAAACATATAAATTCTATGTAAAATGATAATGGAAGAAAAATTAAGAGGTATATTTCCAATATTTAGTTATTTATGTATTTATTATGATTAAGTCTAAATTTTATACCGTTCAAATCAGGCTGAACCTAGGAATTGAAACATCAAATTCATTATTCTCATAAAGAAGACTATTGATCTAAATTTAACCTATTAACTATTTATTTACAGGTAGAAATTACATGCGACTTTAAAAGTTTTTAGATTTTAATGCAAATATACCCTGATGTTAATTTGAAGAAAAACCCATGTAATTTCTACAGATATTCGAAAAACTAAGAGATGATGATTTATCAAATAATTAGTTTAAGATTACATCATTTAGTTTAGAGAATCAACAAATAAAAGTTAGAATCATGTTGTAATAGTTTTTTTATATATTCAGTCTTGTGCAAAAAAAAGTGCTGACTAGTTAATTTAATAGTTGTATACTGATTTTTAATGATAAAAAGTTGATGTAACTGCAGCACTAAATGAATAAACTTTCAAACAATTCATTTTGCAATTAAAAAATTCATAATAAGGTACATATATCTGTCATGAAGGGATTATTTTGAAGGGAAAGTTGGCACTGACGGACTTTTTTTTTTAAATGACAGAGCGGTACTCACTTTATCACAGACGTGAACAAAACAGCGCGCGCGTTTTACAAGGCAGTTTCATGACGTTCAATCGCTTCATCTTCCTTGTCGCTTTCTTCTTCTTGTTTATTGATATGTTCCGATTGATTAGAGAGATCCGGCAAACTGGTAGATTGCAGCAAAGGATCGAACGTTGAAATTGAAGGTTGTTTCCTTTCCGTTTTTAAAATATCGTTGCTGCTAACGGTCACTTTCAATGTCGCTTTCGTGCCTAGGTGCGTAGGAGGAAGCATTAGGGGAAACTTAGTAAAATCAGGTACCGAAGGTTCTCGTTCGATATAATTAATGTGCACACCAGCTAAATCATCACATAATCCCAATTTTGAACCAATCGATCTATCAGTAGGTGTATAATAAAGAGACAGCTTACTCTGCATTAATTCTAGTTTCGGGTCGTCGATTATAGTCAGCCTTTCAATTTTTGTTTTGATATACATATCGATACTATCCAAATCATTCGGATCGAAAACTAGGGAATCTGCTTTTCCACAAGTTCCCGCACGGCAATTTTCAAAATACAAGCTAGGCAAATTTTCCAAAACCTTATTCAGGGTTTGCTGTTGGTATTTGTAAGTTTCCCTAAGTTGCAAAACTTTATGTGCACTAAATTTCCTAATTTTATTCCTTTGGAAAATATAATTTTCTCTAACCCAATTCAATTGACTTGTAGAATAATCTCGAACCTTTCGGACCTAGAATTAAAAAAAAAAAACAATTAGATTAGTTAAAAAAAAATTAAAATTCTATTTTTTTTACCTGATCATGATATTGACATCGTAATGTGGACAAATGTTGGGTTCCTATATCTCTAAAATCTTTTAAATGTTTTGCTTGAGCTTGATAACTATTCTGGATCCATTCCACCTGCTGCGTGCAATTATCTTTGATTCTGGTTACCTACAAAAATACACACATCTAAATATTTAATTTTTTTTTAATAATTTAAAAATCTAAATTACCTGTAAAGTATAATTTTCACGTAACTTTTCTAACTGTTGCGATTTGTATTGTTCAATGCTATCTAATAAATCATAAATTTGGCGTCCACGTGCATTAACGCCTTTATTCCTTTTACAAAAACTACAACAGTTATTTAAAATTCCCAACCTAAAATATTGAGTTTAAAATTGATTAGTTAATCAGATAAACAAATGCAAAACTTCATGGCCAAACATTTTTAACAGATTCAAGTTATGTAAATGTTACACAAGTCTACAGCAATTTTTATGTTTGTGCGTAAACAGTTGTTTTTCGATTCCCTTAAATCACTTAGAAACGATTTTGTTGTCAGGGAGTATGCAAATAAATCGAAAACGTTGAATTGCTTATATTTTATTTATATTTGTTAGACTTTCTTTCACTTCTATTTTTAACTTTGGTGATTATAAAAAGTAATTAACTTCAAAAGAAAAAAATAATAATAATCAAGATCGTTCTGTTAGAATTATGTACTATCTATAGAATAAGAAATTGATAGAACGCCAAAATTTATTAATTTAAATAAGATTGAGGAAGCTATTTAATGCATTTCTTTGAAGTTTCTGTTTCTGGTGTTTACTTTTTTTTTCGCGAATCATCTAAATAAGGACTTTGTATCTGTTTGCAAACCTGTTAATTATGAGTAAACTTAAGATTGTAAGTCGTGAGTCAAATATTTGAATTTTAATTGTTCTATCTTAAATAAAAAAATAAATAAACACAATTTTCCTAATACAAAACTCCAGTATTCGTCAAAAGTTTGCTATTTTGGGCTTCGTATTTTATCTCGACTTGTTTTAGAAATTGCAATAACTATTTAGATATCAGATTTTATTCCATTTGTAAATAATGATTTATCTTTTTTTTTCATGATATGTTTAGATCGATAATAAAACAATATCCAAAAATAGAACTTGTTTGTGTATACCAAACGAAAAGTATTTGGATTATTTTGAAAAATGGCATTTTTTAAATTATTTGTACATAAATTGATTCAACATTTTCAGTAGTGCTTACGTGCGTTAGCAATGATTATGATTATCGTGTTGTTTTGGTTACGAAAAGTCAGAGTTGATATTGTTTCCAGCACTTATCACAAAAGCTATTCTATTACAATCGTAAAAGATTTGCAATTCAAATTGGACTGAAAAAAAAATATTGATAAGACTTCATTTCGTGTACCATTACAACATTTTGTATTAATTAATTTTCGGAAAATTATTCAAAAAAATTTAACATTCTAGTAATTTGTGCCATTTTAATTTAATTTTCCTTAGAATTAGATAATATTCTAATTAAATAGTTTTTAATTTGGTAGACCTGATGTAACATTTACTTAGAATTGATATTTATAACTTACTTGTTTAATATATAGCGTATTAATTGAAATAATAATGTAAGACCCAAAAATGCAGCAGCACATTGTATTCCAACGACGATACTCAAAATCCTTATGTGGTTCCAATCTGTAGGATCAATATGCAGCAAAACGTCAGTCGTGTGATTAGCCACAGGGTTGCTTGCATAACATGTGTATCTTCCACAATCCTTTCTGGTTACATTAATTATAAACAAAGTACCATTATCTAATACTTGTATGCGTGGAGGAATATTTCTCATGGGAATCATATGTTGATTATGAGCATGAGGGTGTTTATGGAAAATGTCTGGCACTGAAGGATCTGGATTCCAATGGTAAACTTCCCTGGTCGGCGTAACCCATGTTATGGAAGGTGGTGGATTAGCCGCAAAACTACATTCTAAAAGTGCATTAGTTTTCAATCTGTACATGGTGGTCGGAGTTTTATGAATCAGTCGCGGACCAGTACAATTCAAATGTTGCAACGTGGGTATCATATCATTTGGGTAGGCGAAAGGTCCACAACTCAACTCCGATAAAGTCAAATTGCGTCTTTTTTCTGCCCACGGTGCAAACCAAAACATCCTGCAGTCACAAGCCCAAGGGTTATCACTTATATTTAATTTTTGTAAATGTGTTAGATTGGCAAGGCTTAACGGTAGGAACGTCAAAGCGTTTCCGCTTATATCTAGATGTTTTATACGGGGAGTATCGGCCAGGACGTATGTTTCAATTTCGGAGAGATATCTATTATTTCTTATACTAAAATTTTCCAATAGTGGTAGACCCAATAATTCAGTATTGTGAAGTACTTCCATGGATGTATTATCCAAAGTTAAAGTTTTGATTTTTTGGCTGAAATGAAACATCCCGTATGTTAATTGCTTCAGTTTATTTCCACTTAAATTCAGATCTATTAAACTGTTAAGTCCACGGAATGTTCCACTTGCAATATTCAAAATTGGATTGTTTGCTAAATTTAAGTACGCCAATTTGTTAAGAGAATCGAAAAGGCCTTTTGATACGGAGTTTAGTAAGTTGTTTGATAGATCCAGTTCTTTCAATTCGACGAGATCCGCTAGTGAATTAGACGTTAGTTTTGTTAATTTATTGTCGTTAAGCAGTAATACTTCGATGTGTTTATTAAATTTGAAGAAATGATCTAATATTGTTGCTATGCAATTATTTGATAAATCTAAGAATCTTAAGTTGTTCATAGGAGCAAATACTTGGAAGGGTATTGCTTGCATGTTGTTATGGGACAAGCACAACCTTTCTAGAGAAACGTTCATAAATACGTTGCGAGGAAGATCGTCGATTTTGTTATGTGATAAATTCATAACTTTTAAGTTGATAAAATTTTGAAACTGATGAGGTTGGAGATTTTTAATGTCGTTGTTGCTCATATCCATGTTGACTAGGAAACGAGGATTCGAAATAACCGATTTTATTTCTTCTAAGTTGCTAAATTTCCATTCTAAATATTCTAAACGTTCAGCATTCACGTATTTTGCTGTCGTATTTTGTAGAGTAATGTGGGTAACGTTGGCCGGTACATCGAGGGGTCCACTTGATATAACATCCCAACAATGTAGGGTTGTGGGGTTAACATATTTACATCCTGATAGCCCATCATGCTTTATATCGCCCCAATGCCGATTATGGGAAAATACTGTTTGCAACGTGATTAGGAACCATAATGTAAATCCGACCGATATTAGCCGGTTTTTGCAATCCATAATTTAATAAGCATCGTTCCTCCATACGCGACCCCACTAATTAACTACAACGACAATATACACAATATTAATTTAATATTTTATATTTAATTAACATATAAGAACAGGTGTATGAATTTTCTATTTTTATTAAAGGTAGCCATATTATTTATATGTAAACTAAAAATTATTCTTCACTTTTTTTTTTACTAATATTTTATCATGACTGTGTTTTCCTCGATTAACACTAACAATGAAATCATGCGTTTTAACATTCACATATTGTTTTAGTAATTTTCTGATAAAACGAACCGATTATTTTTAAACACAAACTTACCATCCATCTTCAGCTTATTAAACATTTAAAATGGATCACTTTATTTAAAATATGGACGCCACTACATTTATTTTATTCGGTCTGCTTTTAAAATACAGTGAATTGTAAAAGCAGTTTTGCACCAGTATCTGGCTGATACACTCAGCTGTAGGGTTTCGATACAACTGGATCCGTCCAAGTTTTAAACGGGGGAGGCCGCCATTTCAATTTCTACCGTGTTCATTGCAACTGCGCGCCATGTTGTCTTCGTTCTCTACCCATCCTTCTTTTTCAACTGTAAATTCTTCCATAATTTCGCCATGCACGATATATTAGTACTTTCCGTCCTTATTCTTTGAATTTAAAACCTATTGTACCGTCGTTATAGAATATTCCATACCTCATCTTGATATTTTGCGCGTTTATTTGCACCACGCAACATGCGCGCGCCCTGTTCATAAGCGTGCGAAAAATATTACGCCATAATTGTTAATTATTCAAAAATTTATTTCTCCACATTCAAACGTTTTAATTAAATGTGGCGGTAATAAAATCACATTTAATGATGATACGGCCAATCAGTTCTGTACTGAAAGATTGTTATTTAAAATATCTAATATTATCGGTGATGGGAGACATATTTTTTGCCGTTCGAAATTCAGATCAATATTTATTTAACGCATGCTCTTTTTGTTACCGCCAATACGCGCCCTTTTTGAAGATCACTTTCAACACCTACACATTGTCGGTTGTTATTTTTAGGTTCGTACGAGGATTATAGATTAACTAATTTTAAAATATGTGAGAAAATTGCATTCATTGAGTTTCAAATCACATCACCATGACTTGGGGCTTTGATATTGCAAAATGTAGATAGTCGGGTCACAAAACTGAATATATTAACTCGAAATCTTTCGCATTTAGACTAACGGAACCATAAAATTTAGAATAATTAGTATCTATTGTTAATATAAAATTTAATTGTGTATTCAGGATTCAAGAAAAGTAATTAAAAGTTATTATTTCTAATTTCTCCAAGAAGGTACATAATTAGTTTCTTTAAAAATTTTCTTGAGAAATAAAAAAAGAAAGATCTTTTTGGAAACATTCTTGTTGATGCAATTAGCAATTAACTTTAGCAAAGGCATCTGATAGTACTGAGATTTTAGTGTTTTTGTGTAGTAGGTGGTTAAGGAAATAGAATCTACTGGAGCTATCAAATGTCAAAAATGGTTGAATTGCGTTTTCTAAATATTTAAAAATGTTCGATATCATCATATCTTAGTATCGTTTATTTTGCATAGTTATCTAATCTTATTAAGTATATGTCTGCTCACAAATATACATTTTATAGTAAATCTGTTTGCCAAAATTGTATTAATTAGCAGAATAAAACTGAAGAGAATTTTGCTGACTAGTAAAGCAGATAGCCAGAAAAGATATTTCGTCTACCTGATAACCAATTCTCGGAAGTCCTTCGTTATGAAAGTAGAAACAAACATAAATGCAATCTCCAAACTATTTTATTATGTATTTTTTTTTTTTAATTTAGCATGTAAATCATTTCATTTATACAAAATCATGAAATTTTATGAAAACCGGATGCACGTCAACCTTGTCTTCTATTGATATTTTTAGAAACGTACCCGAGAAACTTAATCACGCAATGGTCTTTAACTAGAAATTTTGATGTCCTTCCAATCATTATAATCTAATTTTATAAATGATTGCTTATTATATAATTGATTTTTTATTGCAGGCAATTGATTTCAAAGCTCAGGCTGATATTTATTATCCCGGTAAAGTGGAGACTTATACCACCCCGTGCGATTTAGTAAGCAATTCAGATGTCATTTTCTGCTGTATCAGCGACCCGACTAATGTAAAGGAGGTACGTATTCTACTTTTTTTTTGTATTATCGATCGGGTAATTAATAATGCCATAATTTGTAAGAGTCGCGCAAGGTCGTACCGTATATATTCTCACAATACATTAATATATATTTGTTTGTTTACATTTCTTTTTTGCTGTTTCTTTTTATAGAAACAATTAAAGTTTTCACGTCATCCATTGTATAAAGTATAATAACATTAAGTCTTGCTAAATAGTCATACAAATAAAATGTATGTCGAAAAAGTACGTATATACTTGCTAATTTTTAGCATTTGCACCCAACACAATTTATTTTTGATATTTGATGTAGTAAATCTGTCGGTCACAGCTTAATTCAATTAAATAAAGTGACTAGCGTATCATTATTTACCCAAAATGGATGATTTAACGACTGTTATTAAAATTAAGTACGAGGTGTATAAATTGAGTAATCGGACTGACATTTTTCAATTGTTTTATTCAGATTCAATATTAGGAGGGTTGAAGTTCTTTAGCGTTTACCGGTTCCATGTTCGCACGGATTTTTGGACGAAAAAATTGAAATTCAATTTTTTCATCTCCAGAAACTGTGCAAGCACGTGAAATCTTTAAAAAAATGAAAAATGAAGAATACATTTAAAAATTTAATTGTACAAGAAAAATATTAATAATAAATTTCTTTAGAAATTTATAAAATATATTATTCATATAAATTATATTTCCAATAATATAAAAATCGAATATATCAGTTCGAACATTTCTGGAGTCTGAATATAAAATAAAAATAACTGTTTCAATTACAATTTATCAATTAAAACTTATTTTTATTTGATAAACTATTTTTTTTAAATATTTAACAACAAATCGACCTTCATACATAATTAGCCGGAACTTGAAATGCTATGAACCACCAGTTTTTATCTTTTACAGCCGCTTTAAAGATAACAACATAATGAAAAATAAAATGACGTATGAATTCGCGAATATTGTAATTTGTAAACAAGACAAATATAGAAAATCAGCTGATAAGAACTAAAAAATTTTAGTTGAAAATACGAATATTTTGGAAATTGAACTTATAAAAAAGAATTTAGATTTCGAATGTTTGGCATGTGTAGTTACGCAGCAATTATATTTTTACAATATTTTAATATAAATGTTGTTTTTGCAGGAATAATGTAAAGTTTGCATTAAAATATCTGTTTAATTTATGGGATGTGATAGCATTTAATTTAATTCATTTTTACTGTTTTATTTATTTTAAACTAGTATTTCTGCTTTGTAATCATAACATATTCATTATGAAATCCAAACGGGTTTCATAATAGCCTCATTATGGCACTTATGAAAACCCTACAATGTTTTAATTATTTATTTTTCTTTTGAAAATTGTAGCTAATAATTAATTGCTTTAAAAATCAGCTATAATATTTAAATTTACATATTTTATTATTTATCAATTAGAAAGAATGTAATATGTAGAAAGGTTTGATTGTTGAATTGTGAAATGAGCGTGAAATATTATGACGTGTACATTATTGTAACGTAATACCAAAGTCACCTTGTTGATCCGAACGATCTAAATATGAATGTTCTAAGGTACACACATATTTCAATAAATTAACTTTTCTCTTAATTATGTGTATAGTGAAAAAATAATTTATTTTGTTGCCAAAAAGAAAAAAAAATGGTCTACATGTTATCCGCCAAGTAAGTATAGAATTTCCGAAGGACAAATGAACGCTCGCAACGATTAATCGAAAGCGACGTGTAGTTGGCTTCGCATCAACTTTTACATACCAATCATATTTTGTTGATTTTTTTAAATACATAATAGGTAGTACATAGAATTATTCATAAAAATAATCATTTGAATGAAAGTGTAATAAAATTAGATATCTAATTCCATATGTTTAACGAAAATTATTTTATATAACAGACATCATTTGAAATGTGAATAATTTTAGAAATAATTTATGTACTTATTTATGTTTGTTTATTTATTTTGATATTTTTTGTATTGACACATAAAAGATTTGGTTATTTAAAAAATGTTTTATATAAGTATTTCTTTTAAGAAATATCCAAGATGTTAAATTGTTTAGTGTGGAAACCCTACTATGCTAATCTGCTTATCGATTAGAAGGCAGTACTAATCAATTTTAATACTCTTCTTTGCCAGTATTATCAGGTTAGAAAAATAACTATGCAGTAATATTTTTTATCCAGCTAAAAGTTTTCTATGCTAATAAACGGGGTACTCATAATGCCGGCTAGTACTAGATAATCGGCACTGACACCAGTGTCATCACAATCATCGGTTGCCGGCGTGTGTTACAGCGATAGACCCTTTCACACACGCTGGCAAAACCAACGGTACTGGTCATCGTATGTACTGTATTTAGAAAAGCGACCATAATCATTTGAAAAATTTGGAAAAAAATTGTAAATACATCAAAGGGTTGGCCAAATTCCAAATTTAAAATATGTGTAAAATCTGAAAACATCTAATTTTAGAAAAATATGAAGTGTTGAGCGAACAAGCAAAATGTTACTTTACGAAATTAAACATACAAAATACTTTCATTTTGGCAAGAATTTGAAAAAAGAAGATACTAAGTATCGAATGCATATCTTTCATTTTTCAAGAAAATTTTAAAAAGAAAAATCTTAATTCTAGAAAGGGCTCTGATTGGGCACAACGCGATAAGGTTATTTATTTATTTGGGAAATTTTGGAATTCTCTAAGAGAAAGTTCTCTTCAGTTTTTTCCGAGGAGCGACACATGGTGAACATTTTAACAAAATTTGGAGAAAACAATTTTGCCCGTGTACATATTTTAATATTAGCATACCTAAAATGCCTAAATTTATTGTAAAACATGAAATGATAAATATTAATTTTATATTTATTATTTCTTGTCATTGTAATATTTATGAATTGTGCTTTGGCAATTGTGTTAACTATTCAATTTGAAGAATTGGAATAAATTAACCTATTAATTTAAATGCCTTGAAAAAAATCAATGCGCAATAAATTGTTTGAAAATCTATAAACAAATGTTATTTTTATTAACGTACGAAATTTTTAAATTTAAATTTTGCACTAAAAATGAAATTTACTTTATAAATGCTACTTAATTAGCTCGCAATAATTAATTGTTATTGTGAAATTAAAAATTTATTTTTGAAAACAAATCAAAAGGCCAAATTATCAATAAAGATTCTGTTTTTCAATAAACAACTTTAATATGATATGCAACTTATCATTCATAAAATTATTATCAACGAAAATCGAAGAAATTTCAAAAATTTTGTTATTCAATCACTTTCGAAGATACGTCTCACTTTCACTCATTGCGAGATGAAAATTAAGAAAGTTAGAAAAAAAAATTGCAGGAAAATTTTTAATAAAAAGAAATTTCAGGTTTTCTCTTATTCGACCTCTACCTAACGCATACATCCTATCATCGATACTTTGGTCGTGAGTTCGAGACTCTCCGGGATTGGATTTTTTATCTTGGACCTGTAGAAAGTGTCCGTCTGACAAAAAAACAGAAAATACAATTTTTAATAAATGTATATTTTATTTATATATATTTCATATAATTTAAATTTGTTTTTTGTTGAAAATTCTTTTGTTGCAAATTGATTTTTTTTCTTTTTTGCAGGTGGTAATTGGAAATTGTGGTATTCTACATGGAATCGATTCTTTGGATGGTAAGGGTTATGTTGAAATGACGAACATTGATACATTAACTTCGATTGATATATGTGAACAAATTACTGCAAAAGGTGGTAGATATTTAGAAGCACAATTGCAAGGCAGTAAACAAGAAGCAGATGACGGTAACCTAGTTGTTTTGGCAGCTGGCGACATGAGTTTATTCAATGAATGTCGCACGTGCTTTGAAGCAATGAGTAAAACAATTTTTCATCTTGGAGAAGTAGGATTTGCTACAAAAATGAATTTGGCTTTACAAGTGATAAAAGGTGTTGCCTTAGTGGGTGTTGCTGAAGGATTGGCTTTAGCTGATAGATCCGGTATTGCACCAAAGGATGTTCTCGAAATATTTGAATTAACTGGGATTTGTTCGCCGTATCTAAAATCAAAAGCGGAATTAATAACAAAATTAAGTTTCAAAACTGTTGTGGAGCAACCATTGCAACATATGCAGAAAGATTTAAGATTAGCATTACAACTTGCGGATCAATTAAAACAACCGTTACTGATGGCTTCATCTGCAAATGAAGTGTACAAACATATGAGACGATTGGGGTATGATTCTTATGACGTATCATCGGTTTACATGAGATCTCGTTATTAAAAAAATGATGTCTCACAAATCTAAAGATTATAATAATTAATGATGTAAAATATTACTTTTGTTATGATAATATTCACGTTCATGAAATTTAAGTAAAATTCAAATAAGATTTTTGGCATAAACCAAAGAAAAAGTGAATGGCATTTTTTCTGAGGGGAACAGTTGTTGCTCCTTATTTTGAGTTTACTTATAAGCAATTTTTTTTTTAAACAAATATTTTTTATATGTCATTGTAAGATTTTATATAAACTAACTACAAAATTGTATTTACATTTTCTCTTTATTTTATGTTTTTATTATTCTGTAAGTTAATGATTTTCTTAATTATTTTATTTTTTAAAAAAGTGTCGGTTATAGTTTAAAAAAAATATTCATTTACAAACACTTTATACCTAAAGGAACTACTGTAATATGTTTTTAGTTTTTTTTTTGTTCTTTATATTAAATAATTTTAACATTTTTGTGCATATGCTTTTTACATTATAGACAATATATATTAAGTTATAGTAGCAAAGATAGCAGCAACATTAGTGTACTTTTGAAAGGATAATTATAGCAAAAAAATTAAAATTTAGGTCATTACATGTTGTAATGTAAAACCTTACAGTTCAAATTATGAAAAATTCATCCATTTTTAATTACATACGAAAATACACACATACAACTGTATATCAAATATTCAATTTTTTTTTCAATATTATGTAATTCCCTTTTTTATATAAAAAAAATAATTTTTCAATAAAGCAGTTTTTGATTTTCCAAATGTTATTAACATCGTCAACCTTTTTTTTATCTTAGGATATCATGGATAGAATTACAGGTGAAGACACGCTTCATGGGAAAATAGATAATAATAATAGAAGAGAAAACACGTAATAATTTTTTTTTTGCTCAGAATTTATAGAATATTTAGAAAACAACTGATAAAATAATTTCAAAATTAAGAAGTGTATGAGATAAATAAAGATTTTTCTTCATTGGTTTTGGAATTGTGAACTTTAAATTTTTGAAGAAGAAAAAGAGAAAAATGAAGATTTACCTCACTGTTTCAATGGGTGAGGAGTTAAGCTACTTGATTAGTTGATTGGAACTTCAGAACAAGTTTTGCCAACAGATTAAAGGAAGACCTCCATTTAATATTAATGTTAACGACATGCAGCATATCCAGCCAAATTAATAAAAAGAAAGAAATATTTAGCTTCTTGTTTTCGTAAAATTTTGTTTGTATAATTAGACGACCGCGAATTGAAAGAAGATTTGTCTTTTTATAATTTCAAAATATTTTGTAAGCATTTTTGGAGGGAAAAATGAAATATAAGAAAATCATAGTTAAACTTTTAGGCAAATTAGTTGCTACTGAAATATAGTAGAGTTCAGTGCATCTGGATAATTACGTTGCCACAGAAAACAAAAATTTGGAGAAATGTATAAGTGTAACAATTTTTGGATTGATTATATTATTGAAGATTGTAATATGGTGAACCTCCAACTTCGTGTAAAATAAGTAGCAGGTTAAATATTTTGGCTTGTGCGACCTAAAAATTTACCTCTCAAGTTATGATCGTAGTAAATGTGCGTTCTGATGGAAATGAATTCTAACTAGATTGTCAAAACTACTTGTTACTTTGTATGTGGCTTCCTCTTCAGATGGCGCAAGAATACGTCAGAACAACTAGACCGAAAATGCAAGGATTGTTTAAGGTAAGAAGATTATTTTTACTAACATATTTTATGTTACCCATCAATTTTAATCGCAAGGGGAAATATTTAGTTATAAAACTAATTTACAAAATAAATTGTTAAACATATTACAGAAAATTTTAAAAATGCTTTTTTTTGTTTTCATTGAAGATGTATCATGTTACAAATTGTGAATGGTATTTATAGGTTAGGTATATTTTTTTATTAAGGGAATGATAAGAATTATAATAAATGTACAAATGCAAGATTAGATTATATTTATAGCAAACATGATGATAAGAAATTGTATTTTTAGAATCATAATGGCGGACTATATTGTGCTTGTATCTATTGTTTTATATATTTAAGTTTTTTTTGGAAATCCATACCCGGGAAAATTAGGAAATCATAATGCATAACACCTTACCCGGACTTTTGCCAAGAGAGTATTATGAAAACAAATTGAAAATTGAGCATATAAGTAAGCAGTAACAATATGTTTTCTCATCCCCTCTGCTCTCCTAACATTTTAAATTGCATGCAAATAGTTCATTTTATTTTTATTGGTTGGCATACATCAACAACAAGCTTCATTACCGAACTATTAGGTGGATGACAGATAACATAACCTTGCAGCTATCTAGATCATTATTACAAAAAAATAATTTATAAAAAATCATATTTTCTATTTTCTTTAAAAAAATCAGACGAACACTTTCTATAGGTCCAAGATAAAAGATCCAATCTTGGCGAGTCTCGAACTCACGATCTTCCGGTTCCCAGGCGTCCGCCAGAACACAGAACAAATTCATATACCGAACAAATTTGTTGGGTGAATATTATAAATTATTTTTTTCTATGCAATCAAACCAGTTAAAGCAAAACTAAAAATTTTTTTCCAAATTTATATTACAAAATTTGGATAAGATGCTTAAATAAATATTTTAGTACCAAAATGAAAGGTAGAAACTTTTTGAGTAAATTATTGTGATAACCTTAACGATCAATTATATATTACGGACAACGAGAGGAAATAATAAAGTGCGTAAAAGATAATAAAGATATGGAGAGGAAAAAGAGCGGTGCATTCCGTTTGAAAAAAAAAAGATCTACATCAAGATGTTTATTATGTTGTTTTTGCGCATCTTTGTGATCTCGTGTTGGCTCAGGCGCACGTTGTCGCTTTTGTCTCTTTCTAATCTGGCCACTACCTCCTCATTCCGTTCAAACACCCTCATGTATCGTGCCGCACCATATCTCATGTGCCCTTTTAATACTTAACATATTAATATCGATGTTCTTTTATTATACTAATTAATAAATTATTTAATTAATACATAATGAATATACAATTTCGCACCTTCCATCAATTTTATATTTAATTTTTATTTAATGTGTTCTTCGCGCTCAATAATATAAATTAATTTTAAGTGAGAGGATTTATATAGGAAGAAGTGCAAGTGTTTTCAATCTTGTTCCTTTTGTTTCATGTTTTTTTTTTGTTCGTTTTATTACATGTGATATTGGATTACGATTAGGCCTGCAAACAGGTACTTTTCATTTCCATTCATTATCCCACAAATTTTTATTTAATTTTTCATTTCTCCATTTCTTTAATTGTATTTTTTATAATTACCCGTTTCGTTCTTCTTATGACTTCTCACTGATTGTTAGTATTGAAATTGGTAGCGTATTTAATTGGTATTATTCTTCTTTTCTTTGTTTTACAATTAAAAGTGATTGATAAACAAGGTTATGTAAAAATATCTCTTTACGCACATGTGTGTTTACTTTACGAGCAGTCAGAAGTTAGTTTTAAAGATGTTCTTCGATTTATTTAGAGTTAGGAGATAAATTAGAGGATAAAAATTATTATTTTTGAGTAATCCTAAATTTTATATAAAATATGAATGACTTTTACATGTAATTTAATTTAAGTTGGTATTAAGTTTGATCTACGACGTGCTTCAGTCCACAGAATTTGATAACTAATCACATTACTTTCTAAAATAAACAGAAACACATCAGAATGAAGGAAATGTGACTGGAAAAATTACCGCAGATAAATAAAACATTATGAGAATTAGTCTATTTCAGTTCGCTAGAGGGCGCCACGTTCAAAAGCAAGAAATCATAAGGAAATCAACTTAAAGGTGTTTTTCAATAATGCTGAAAGTTGGAATTGAATAGGACGTTATTTTTTACTATTTAGCTAGAAGTGGGGGATTCAAGAAAGGAAGCCATAGACATGAAGACAGCTCAAAATAATTTTCTAAGAAGTTTGCTAATTTCAGCAGATTTGTACGGTATTACATCGTCGCACCACTGGCAACACTGATCCGTATTCTCAAACAACTTCATTTGGAATTATAACTTTGAAATGGATAACGTTACAGTTGCAGCAGCTCTAAATGCTGTAGTTATCATAACCTACGCGAGAGTGAAGACTTTCATTTTGCCCTTATTCCTGACGTTTTGGATACAAAAAACCCAAATACATATAAAAAGGAAGCTCAATATTTGTTTTTCCCGCCTTAAATGTACGGCCATTTACAATAATGCAGGAGTGCCAAATTTGAATTTGTCATTACCAAGTTATCTTCAATAAATGAATCTGAAACAACTTAATGAAGTAATGATGGCATAATAAAATATTCATTCATTACTTTTAATCGAGTCACAAGCAATTTACACCAATAAGAATGGTGTTCTTATTATTCTTTAAATTTCCAATATGGCGGATCTAATATTTAAAAAGTACAGATTGAACTAAAAAAAGCATTTAAAAGTCAATTGTCTTTTTTTTTTTGGTATTTTAACTTTATATAAATAAAATGAGAAAGTTTCTAAATGATTCCTTCCCTTCATTTCATGGCCTCAGGTGGTTTTATAAAATTTATTTCAGTTTAGTCCACAATTTCCTTGCTTAGAACACCCGCTGTTTCAGATTGAATAATTTGTGTATTAAAACCTATGTTCACAAAATTATAATTAAGAATGTATTTCGTACATAACTCGAACTTAATTAAATTGTTTGAAAATATAATTTATCAAATAAATAAAATATAAATCGATTTTAAGAGTTTTTAAATAATTTAATGATTGAAAACTTATTTTATTAATGAAATTGAGGAAAGTTAAATCGTCTACATTCAAATCGTTACGAGATTTATTTTATTTTTATAGGTTGGTATATATTAACAACAAGCTTCATTACGGAGCTATTGGGTGGATGATGGATAACATAATGTTGTAGCTATCTAGATTATTCTACAAAAAATAATTTATTAAAAATCGTGGTTTATATTTTTTTTAGAAATTAAACGAACACTTTCTACAGGTTCAAGATAAAAAATCCAATCCCGGCGAGTCTCGAGCTCACGACCTTTCGCTTCCCAGGTGTCCCGCGCGCGGGACACCTGGGAAGCGAAAGG
>JAODAH020052322.1:0-18395 GCA_027574865.2 Coproporus ventriculus | reverse complement strand
TAACATAACACTTTATGCGGAAGCTTCAACATAGGAATGGAGTCGAAGAGAAAACGATAACAGAACGCAATGACACTTGGAGAAAACAATCAAATACATTTTGAAACGTGGAGAACTTTTTGCGTTTTGTCAACTGTATCACTACAGTTTATGAGGATAAAATTTCAAATAAACTAACTAGGAAACCCTAACACAGCAACATAACCTCAAAAATTATATTTTCAATTTAACACAAATATATCATTGAAGTTACTTTGTAGCAGTTCTAAATAAATGTAAAAGTAAACTGTATATCTTTATATTATATTCAATTAATTGCAAATCTTCAAACTTACCCTATTAGTTATTTTTATTAGAATGCAAAAACCGCGCATTTACATACACTACTGATGCGACATCTAGGGGTACTCGTGTATAATGGCTGACAAAGGCGGTTTATTTTGAAGATATTGAATTAATGTATTAATGAAATCAGTAAAACTTCTGCACTACACAACACCATAATTTATTTATCATTTAATTTCAAGATTTATTTAGTCTGTTATTATATTTTTGCAACTTTTTCAACAACAATGGTTTCCAATGTTTAAAAACAAAAAAAATAATAATTTGCTCGTATCGTTTATATGAACCATAATTTCGAAAATGAAATCAAATTCAAAATAAACGTTAAAGTGCCCCCGCCCCCACCCCCGGAAACTTCCCTAATTGCAAACGATAGATAATAACTTTTCCTGAAAGGGATGAATGGTGTATAGCGGAAGGGTATGCATGGAAAAGCGCGCCCTGAAATTAATTTTAACCCTTAAAATTTCATATAGTATACATCTATATTGAATTAACAAAAGTGAAATCAGAATTAGCCCTATCTCCCAATCAATTCAAAACGGACTTGGACAATAAACTAAAGGGCAGAACACGCATATTAATAATTTAAATTAATTAAGGGTCTTGGAATTTAATTTATATTTTCAAAAATAATTCAAATAATTTAATGAGTAAACTTTCTGTATTAAAATTTTTTTTATGTCCAAGCGAGAGATCCATCCAAGCATAAAAGATAATTATAGAAATGTACAGTCGAGTTTTGTAGATTATTTCCAGGAGAAATGAAACGTCTAATGATTGTTACATGAGAGTGTACTTAGTACACTTACGCACAATTTCTGTAATAAAATCGAACGATTTCTATTTTATTGTTGGTTTGTTTGTTTATATTACGTATATACAAAAAAAAAAAGAGAAAAACTGTTCTGCACTGATGTTATTTTACGAGTAATTGTGTTTATAGTTTGATGCTAATATCCCCCTGAGAAAATTTCACACATTATTTGTATTATATTAATTAGATATTGTTAGGTTGGTAATAATTATGCGTTAATTCTGAGTAATTGCTTATTGATTCTATTCGGATAATTATAGTTTTCAATGTTTCCGTACAACGAACCGTCCGTATGATTACAAGGTTATATTTGATAAAACAGTGCATGAATCTGTTTTACAATCTCTAGTTAAAATTTTGATTTGTTTAACCATCAGAAAATATAATGAAGAAAACTCGCGCACAAAAAAAAAACTTTTCCAGAAAGATAATTGAGGAACTTGTTGATAATGCAACTCGTTCTTTATTATATTCTTTTTTAGGGTTGAAAGGGTTTTGAATCATTAATCTTGTTTTAAAAAGGCGTACTTGAAAAAAGGGGGGATGATTAAAATCGGGGTGGAATTTTCGATCTAAAGATATTTAATTTTTTTTAATTGACATTGCATTTGATTTGAATTTTAACAATGAATTTTATGGCCACAGTCCGTTTTGTACCGTTAACTCTAAAAATATGATGGATGACGTTGAGAGAAAGAGCACATTCAACCCATCCATCTTTCCAACTAATTCTCAATGAGGCATTACAAAAAAAAATATTTTTACTTATTCACGAACCATTTATTTTGTTTGTTTTTTCCAAAATCTAACCGCGCCAAATTTTTATTTTTAAATTATTTATGTTGGCACGCTCTTCCAAATAAAATAATAAAAAAAAAACTAATAGGAAAAATTGATTCTTAACATCTGACTTTTGTCATTAAAATTAAAATCTAAATTGAAGTATTAAAAAAAAAATCATTTAAAAATATTTTAAAAAGTGCAGTGAATAAAATATTAAATGTTAGAATGAAATAAAACAAAGTAGGCAATGTAAAAGGATCTAATATAAGCGATACAACCCCTCCAACCCCAAACAATCCCTATAAACACAGATAGGACTAAACTGGCCATTTAGTCCGATTAAATTCTAGATAAAAAGAGTATAAAGTCAATTAAAAGAAAACCTCTCTGCACTCCCCAAATGCCCATCAACTTAATAGTTATCCTGTATTTAATTCAACCCCTTGAAAATAAAATAAAAAATAAAAACAAAATAACTTCTTAACTTCACCCAACTCCATCGCATTTAATATCCAATAAACAATCATTCGATGTGTACTTTTAAAAATCAAGTTACCATTGTTTTTTAATATTTTTGATACTTAAATATTTTCAAGTCTCTACGCATGCGCCTGTTTAATAATTTTGTGTGCACGCGAAAAAACAATTTAAACGTGCCCACGTACCATCCCCATATAATTATTTAATTGAAACCATTCCACCCAGTTTAGATTGATAATTTAATAAGGAAACATGATCATAAATTATCATCCATCATTGAAAAAATGTTTAATTAACTTTTCTTTTTTTTTCATCCCTCTCGATTGTATTGGAAATCCCTTGAAGCTGTTCCATGACATTCGTAGAATCTTTCCAAGAAAGTTTCTTATTATCTCAAAAAGAAGTTCCGGCCCTTTTTTTTGATACTTTGTTTTCTGATAAGAGTCCAGGATCTTCCCCTTGTTAGTATTTTGATTGGAAAATAATGTACTTTCAAGAGGGATCAAATTCACCCCACAAAAAAAAATCCAAAAGTAAAAAGAAGTAAACATCCCTTCCATTTTTGTGTCCAATTTGTCTAATTGGTTTTTTTTTTACTTCTATTGCTTTGTAATATTTTGTGTGTAAATAAAAAAAAAAGAAAAGAAAACGTTTGTGTTAGTTATCTAGGAAAATTTTCCATTTTCCACAGTGGTGTTTATGCAAATTTTAATGCGAGTTTCATGTTTATTGCTTTTAAGCTTTTGCACATCGCGAAATTTATAAGCGGGGGCCCGCCGTGTTAAATTGACAATGTTAAATGAAAATTTATGTGCCGTTTTTCCTGCCAATTGAATTGTAAGTAATTCAGTAAAATTTTTTCATTGGAAAATCTCCAAAAACATTTTATTTACATATATTTACCAGAAGAATAAATTGCAAAATTGACAATTAACTAGTTAGTACAGGAAATTTCTAATAGATGGCGCCAATTTCATTATATTTCTTACTTGATGTAAAATGTCAAAATAACGATACATCAATATTAAAAACATTCAAAAAAACTTTTAAAGATCATAAAATAAATGTCAAAATGTATATAAATGTGAAATTATAAAACATGTAAACATTAAAAATGGCAGTCATTGTGTCATGGCGCATAACACAATTGTACAAGTTTCATGTTATTTTCTAATTCCTTTTCGCACTTAATATGATATGATCAGATTTTTAGATAAATTCCTTTTAATTTTGACAAAATTGGAAGGATAATTTTTAAATAAATGTAAAACTCACCTGCACAATTTCCAAGATATGTTGACATTTCTCCCTGACATTAACAAACGGACAACTTATGGAGAGCCTCAGGATTATGGGTAAATGTAGCGCGACGAGATCCAAATATTCCTTAGGTATATCACTAACGTTATTCCCGACAATATCCGAACAAGCACATCCATTACCAGCAATTGGTAACCTCCGTCTGTCCATCTGTGCAAGCCGATAATGTTTCGGACTTCCAACACCATCCAACCACCCTTCAACAGTTTTCGAGATCACATCCAGAGCCACCTCTCTAATTTCATTATCCCTCGAACAAATCGGCATACAGAAACGCGATATAAGATCAAGATCTTTAAACAAATCGTCGGATTGATCGCGGTGCGACGCTCTACTCAGATCATTATTATTATTTGATTTGTTAAATTCGGTTTGGACGAACATTTCTTTCTAAATTAACAACACGATCACCTCTCTCTCTCTCTCTCTTCCTCTTCTTAATTTATTTATTTTAAGGCAATTTTTAATCTTTTTTTTTTAATTAATTAGTAATAAAATAATTAGTTCTTTCTTTCTTTCTATCTTTTTATCTTTCTTTCTTCTCTCACTCTATGGTTTCCTTCGCACTTTTGTTTTTTTTTTTTTAAATTTGTTAGGAACTAGCTAATACTAATATAAATATAATACTGATTCACTTTTCTTTTTTCTGTTTCTTTCTTATATTTTACTTTTTGCGTTTTTATTTTGATTTTCGTTTTTATTGATTCCAGTTTTTCTTGTTTCGTTGACGGATAGAATTTCTGAAACAAAATCAAATTAATTAAGAATGTTCAAAATCATTAAACACTTATGGAAAATGTAATTGATAAGTGAAATTTAATTTATTGGAAAGAGATGGAAGATGAGAAAATCATAATTTTCCATTTGAATGTTTCAGAGTGCGTTGGTGTCCTATTCATAAAACATCTATCTTATACCTAAATACCAAAAAGAAATTTTTTCCTCTTTTCACGTGTCTCTTTTATAAAAGAAAATGTTATTTCATATTTTCTTTGTAAACGTTTACTAAATCCACCTGTTTAACATTAATTCTAAGTTACGTTTCTTTTCATAATGCTAAAAAAAAAAAAGGGAAAAAGAAGAAAGGAAAGAGAAAGATTAAAATTTGTGTGTGTATATCGTTTTTCTTCTTTTTGATAGATTGGATATTAAATTTAAAAAAATTCGAGAGCGCGCGCTCGCGCTTTCACTTCGATTTAAGTTTTAATGGTTTTCTTGTTGATCTTTTTTTTTTATTAAACGGAAATTCCCAGGTGGGAACATGCGTATGCTAAGATCCTTCTTTTAAAAATTATATTTCTGGTTTTGTCATTTTTTTTTCTTTTTTTTTTTTTGTAAATTTTGTAATGTTAAGACAATATTGCTTTGAAAATTAATAGTCAAGAAAGATAATACCGCGAATAAATGCTACAGACGGAAATAGAAATAAATATGAAGTACATATCCAAACTTTTAGAATTTTCATCTTCCATCTCTTTCTAATAAATTCAATTTAGTATCAAATTTGTTGATTTTATATATTTCTTCAATAAAAACAAATGAAAAACTTAATGATAAAAATGTCTAAAAAGATTTTCTAGAGCAACAGATTAATTTTCTAAAACAAATTCCAATGGTAAAAAAAAATTAAAACAATTGCTCACCTTGATATTAAATAAATCACTTAAATAAACAAAAAAACAATCTGACTCAAAAAAAAAATCAAGTAGGCTGATAAATAAAATTAAAAAAAGAAAAACAATTAAAATTTCTTTTATTTATTAAACGAACAGTGTATACACATTTCGGTTAGCAACAGCGGGTTGGAAATAATTATAAGGGGTGGTTCACACCAAACATGAAGGATTGATTTGAAAAAAAGGGGGGGCGCCACGGGAGGTAAAACCAAGAATTTTATTATTTTTCTTTCTAAATTTTTGGTGTGGAATTTCGCGAACCGGCCGGCTTTTTATTCTGAACGAAAAGAGTCGATGGAAAATTCCCCAGTTCACTTAGCATGCGCGCAGCTGAACAAAGACACACACACACACACACACACACACACACATATACATACACACTTAACCTAGGAAAATTTTATTTAAAAAAAAATATTTTTATATAAAACTCACCTGAAGAATGCTTCCGGAAATTTCGGAAATGGTCGGGGTGTGTATTTTTCTGTTTATTGCGCTTATTTTCGGGGGGTTTGGTTGCTTTTTTGTACGAGTAAAACGGACCGGAGCTTACAGTTACATGGAATAAGTGACGGAAGGTGGAAGGTCTGGCCCCGTTGCGTTCGATAGAGAGTTTGACACACAGCTGACTGGGAACCTCATTGCGCAATCGCTCTAACTTTATATTTGTTGCTAAATGATTCTATAATTCGCATTTAATGCCGCCATTTTACCCAAACGGAATAACAATCTGAGGGTTTCAATTTTATAAATAGGAAATCCCATATGAATGGAATCCCCTTATCATCTGTTCAATGTCAAAATCAGCTGTTTTATTTTATAAGCACGTGTTATCCATTCCCCCCACTCCTTTTCCACTTATTGATATGCAACTCATGTATCCACCACATAAAATAAATTTATCTCTGCATCATTTAACCCTTAATTTAAATTTATACCCGGAATAATTCTTCCTAAGATAATAAATAAATTTTGAATTTATTAAGGTGGAAAACTTTCCTCGAATTTTCTTTCAAATTTTTTTTTATAATTAATTTATTGCAAAAATATTTGTACGTGAATGCATTTTATAAAAAAATTAAATATGATACATGAAGCGCCATCTTGTAACGAATAGCGTAAGTTTAACTTTGCGCCCGGTAATTTCCTAATTATTCAAATTTAAATTTATTTGGAACACACTGAATGACTGCACTTTGTATCCATTTTTAAATAAACAAAGAAAAAATTTAAAAAACTCCTAATATGCCTAATTAATTTTATTATTCGTTTAACCATAAATCTAATATCTTAATAATGCTCTTATTTGGTTATAAAAAACAAATAAAAATAAAATAAAAGTTTGTGTACTACACTTTGCACATTGATCATAAAATCCAATTCTGAATAAAATAAATCTCCCATTTCAGTCTTTTAAAAACACTTTGATAAGTAAGTTCAATTTATTTTATAACAGATAATAATATAAAAAGTAATAACAGATAACTCTCCACTTTACATTTCATGATCAGAATTTAATGTGAAAAACACAAACAAGTTATGAAATTAATATATAATTAAAAAATGGCAAGTAAATTATTAAAAATTGGATTTATTGGGGGTGGAAAAATGGCACAAGCGATGGCCAAAGGTTTCATTTCTGCAGGTTAGTACTTTTATTTATGAAAAATGCCATTCAATTTTTGTTTTTAATTAAATAATAAAATGGAGAACTTGATTATTTTCAATTTCTTTAACTAATAAGAGAAGAAAGTTAAAAATTAAATAGTTTAAGATTAAAAACATTGCTAGAATAAATGTTAAGTATCAAAAAAATATTTAAATATCAAAATAGTAGTGTTTTCTAATTTGTTTTAAGGTTTATCGAAGGGAGAAAATATGGTTGCAAGTTGTCATCCTAGCGATTTAGCTTCACATAAAGCATTTAAGGCAAGAAAATCAAAATTTTAAAAAGAATTATTTTCTATTATTCTTTTTATAGGATTTAGGGGCGGAATCAATTTTTGAAAACATCCCTGTCGTACAAAATTCCGACATTGTAATCATCTCAGTTAAACCCCAAGTTGTTCCAGTTGCCTTGGGAGATTTAAAAAAAGAAAAAGAACTTAAATCTGATAAACTTTTTCTTTCAATTGCCATGGGAATTACAATAAAACAATTGGAAGGGGTAGGTTGGGGAAGAATATTTATCCCTAAATAATAATAAAATAATTATTTAAATTTTTAGTATCTTCCTAATACAGCAAGGGTGATAAGGGTGATGCCAAATACTCCCGCGTTAGTACGAAGTGGCGCTTCGGTTTTTGTTTGTGGAAATAAAGCAACTAAAGATGATACAATTATTACTAAGAAACTTTTAGAATCGATCGGAACTTGTGAGGAAGTTACTGAAAATCTTTTAGATCCAATCACCGCTTTAAGCGGATCCGGTCCTGCTTATGTAAGTGCAATTTGTTAATAAATTTAAGACTTGAAATGTCTTTTTTTCCTTGTAGATTTATGTACTTATAGAATCCCTAGCAGATGGGGGTGTTAAAATGGGCCTTCCAAGAGATTTAGCTTATAGATTGGCTTCTCAAACAGTTTTAGGGGCCGGACAAATGGTGAGGGATACTAAAGTACATCCGGGAGTTTTAAAAGACGATGTTACGTCCCCTGCGGGTAGTACGGCAGCTGGATTACATTTTCTCGAACAGAAAGGTTAATTCGATTTAATTTATTGTGAACCATCCTGAATTTATTTATTTTTTTCCTTTAGGATTTCGTTCGGCCGTTATAGGAGCCATTGAAACCGCCACGAATCGTTGTAGGGAATTCTCACAAAAATAAAAATTTATCGAATAAATAAATAAATATTAGTCTAAATAAATAATTTTCATATTTGATAACGTGTTGATAAGAAAATCATGATTATTGACAAATCGCTTGACAAATATTTACTAATTGTTGCATATATAAGAAGTTGAGGTGAAAACCTCTTCATTTTCAGGGTTCCGAATAGGCGCATGTTAGTGCGACAATGAAACTGTTATCCTAGAGGGTTTCCACAAAAAACGCGGCGCCCGGCGCATCCACCAAAATCGCAAATAGATCTAATACGTCCGCGAAAGTGATTCAAACAAAATAGTCAACTAGAAAAATTAAAAATAGAACAGCATTCTAAAAAAATTTCATCTCAAAATTTTTTCAAACCTTTCATGGGTCCCAATAAAAAAATTCCGTAAAATTTTCGCGTTCTTTTAGAACCTCCCATACAACTTTTTGTGTTTTCGTATTGGGAAATTTTGAACCCTTCTCCAAATCAACAAAAATATTAATTAACAAAAAAAAATTGTTTATTGGTATTTATATATTAAATTTACATTTGTTATTGAAACATTTAACACAATTCTCATACTATCAAACACTAATTGTTGTTTTTTTTTTTCACTTGCATTTATCTTTTAAAATCTAACAAGCTGTACAACTTTACATAAAACTTTATTATTCACAATACAATGACCGGATGAATGAAAATTTGATTGATAACGGCAAAATTTTTCTAAAAAATCATCTCTAATTTGCATTCTTTTTATCAAAATGGATGGATGGTTACTAAACAAACCACATTGAATAATCTAAGTTACATAGAAAGAAACATTAATGTTTATTTATTTTTTCTGTTTTATCATTATTTTGATGGTCAGCCAAGCACTGATCTCAATTCCAAAAAGCGTACATTTCGATTAAGCTTATTGTAATTGACAATTCTAAAAATCGAAATGTTTTTTTTATCAAAATCAAACTCGTTTATAACGATTCAAAAATCGAAAACTTTAATTTTAATCTCTAATAAATTAAATTAAAAAAATTGTTCTAACAAATTTTTTTTGCTATTTTAACTTATTTTTTGTTCCTAATTAAATTATTTTTATGAATTTGAGATATAAAACGTGCAAATTTATTATTGTCTCTATATTCATTATAAACGAGTTTGATATTTTGACACTTACACTTAACCTAAAATTTTTCCAGCTGCTAAAAAATTTTGAGTTTTTTTTTTATCACTAATATTTGATAGGATGTTGCTGCAGTCTTTCTTAATATTAATTTATGGTCAATTTAATTGATTAATTATTGACAATTTTTGCATTTTTTTTGTTATTTTTGGCATTGAAATAATTTTTAAAATTTTTATTTGGAATGACGTTGGTCCTTTGGAAATGATCGTATGAATTGAAAAGGAACGTCATTACGGCACTTATATGTTGCGTATGTACTAGGGAATGTGGCTGCCACCAGTGCGTTGCGATTCATATATTTCTATACAACTCGACAAACACTCCAATGCGAACCAAGTAGGTTGCCCTCTGAATTCAAAATGAATGTTAAGGATGGAGCAATGTTAAAGAAGATGACTTATGATAAACAACTAAAGAGACATGTAGCAAGAGAAAGAATGGAATGGAAGAGGAGTACACATAAATGTTCACTTTTTGATGTGCCTTTTCAGGTGATAACTTAATAATTGAATAAATAATGTTGCATCAACATATAAGTGCCATTAAGGCAGGTTAACTCTTAATTCGTCGATTAAAATTAAAAAAAAATATAAACTTTATTTACAAGAATAAAAATATAAATAAAGCGTACTTAAAAAAATACAATAATAATTTATGAATGGTACAAATAATAAATAGGTTCCTAAATTCTCATTCGTATTTTTCACTTAATTTACAAAAAAAAAGGAAATGAAAGGGAGGGGGGGGGCGCGTTTTTTAAAATCACCTTGAAAAATAGATTCCCCAAAAAATAGGGAACCCAGATAAATTCCATCTAAACAACTACATGGACGAATAATTACATTTGTTCTATAAAACTCACCCCGCAAATAAAATTTAATTTTTTTTTGTTTTATTTTGTTTTCTCTTTTTAGGCCAAGCACAAAAAAATTTCCCACCAGTAAAAATTTTATTTGCGTGATCGTATCCAGATCGTTCTGTCAACTAATCCTATTATTAAACCGGGATTATCTACTACAAAAAAATTTAACTAAATCACAAACCACTGACCTCAGTCAAAAATGAATTTTTTTTATGTACATATGAATAAATGAGCACGAGAGTACATTCCCATTTGTATATATCTGTATATACAGTATTTATATTTTATTATTCATTTGGGACCCAGAAAATATATTTATTTTATAAATTAAACTAATTTATTTATCCATATGTACTGAATAAATAGTAAAAGAGAGTTTGTTTATTTATTTGAATGGGTAAGGTATATAAATGCTATTTGACAGGATCGAGCATGTCTTTTATTCGCTTCATGACGTGCGAACCAATATCTTGTACTTCCGGCCATTGCCGGAGCACAAAGATTCCTATCAATACAATTGCCAATGTTGTCAGTATCCTCACCCTAAAAAAGAATTCAACATTTTTTTATTGTTCCAAATTTTTATTTGCATTTGAAGACATTTACTTGAAATGAAAAATGCAAAAAAGTCGGTCTAGGCATATATACAAAAAAATTAGTAACTCTCATACAATTTATTGTTATGTTAGTTTGTATCAAAAAATTGGATTAGCCAGAGACTTTTTTTTAAATGATTAAAACAAAACGGAATTTAATTTATCCAAAATAATAGAGATGAACGTGAATTAGCTTCATCCGTACTGAGATTAATGGAAGACAATTTTCAACATTACATTTTTATAGAATGTAATTTAAATGAACTTAGAATTATTTGTTTCTTCACTTCAGTGAAAAAATAAATTTTAGAATTTGAAACAATATGTCAATTAGTTTTAAATAATTTTCAAAATGGCAGCAACACTAATCAAACTAAATGCCACCACCTTTGTTTTCTAAATCGCAAACTACTCATAAATTATCATTATTAATCATAGAAACTATAACAATATTCTATGGCAAATGTAAAATTTAACTGAATTTCAATCGGATGACTTGGAAAAGTTTTTGATGGATGAAGAAAGAAGATATGTGCAAACTTCATTTTACATCAAGACTTGTAACGTTATACACCTGTCTAAAAATTTATGCAGCTAATTGAAATCTAATCACTATTTTTGCCATATGAAATTTGAAAATGTTCATCAAGAGAAATGGAATCATTTATAAAATAAAATGGTAGATGCGTCAGGATAGGAAACCCTCGTCAGAAATAAAGATTGTTGACATACATAAATCATTTTAATAGTTTTAAATCAAGAAAGAAATATGTTAGAATTTTCTGGCAAGCCCAATGAAATAAAAATTAAATTAAAAAATAAAAAATATCGTTACCCATCATGTTTTCGAAAATGTCCTTGTAATAATAGATGATCTAGATGGAGTGAGAGAAATTTTATCTCTGGTCGCTTGGACTACTTCTGTGACGGTTACTGTCCTATAGCTATCCCTAATAATAACAAACACATAAATAAGGGTGGTTTAAGTTACATGAATTTTTTATATCAAAAAGAAAACAAACAAAAATTCAAACCTAGACCGACATAATTATTAAATATGAGTCGAGAAATTTAAAAGAAAATGGATAATAAAGTTACCTGGTGCGAAGAAATGGCATAATAATGCCCGCGCAAGTAGCCACTAGGAGGAGGATCACTTGAAGGAAAGTTAGAAGGACGTTTATTAGTTTTACAGCAAATGCTCTGGCATTTGAGTTGTCTAGACCCTCTAGTGTAACATATTGTTGTTGTTGAAGTGCTTGATGCTCCATTTTTTGTATCTGAAAGGTGAATAAGAGTGAATAAAATTAGGTATGAAATTGAAAAAGGGATCAACTTACCTTAGTTTGGCAATGATCTAATATTTCGTGTATATCCCTAAGTCTTTCTTCACTTTGGTATTGAACTTTCTCCTCCATATCAGCCATGGCTTGCTTCAAATTTTCCACTTCATTTTGGTGCAGTTCTGTAAGGTCATTTATTTGTTCTTCCAGTCTATCAGTTTTGAAACGCTCTTCCTGTTTAAATCAAAACAAATAGAAAATTTAGAAAAAGATCAACATGGGATGGTCAAAGAATTTACCTGTAAAGCCGAACTGAGGAATTGCATTTCATTTTGTAACGTACTCATGGTTTCGACCTTCTTTCTGAGCACCGTGAGTTCTTCATGAGCTACCTGTAATTGTTTGTACATTGAGTTGTATTTGACTTCTTGTGAGGATGCTGCATCTTGTCCGCGACTGTGATACCTGAAAATTAGAAGGGTAATGTGTTATATTCACACAACCACAAACTATGAGATTTAGCCAAGTTCATAACCTTCAAAAGTTATGAATACAGATAGTATCTATTTTTTAATGTGAACATACCGTTCAATACTCTCACTGGTAACACTACTGCATTCACTCCCTTCATCACTTGGAAACTTCTGTGGTGCACTTTGTCCCATCGAAGTATTCGATGTTGCGGAATGCAGAGTGGCTGGCAATGTAGCAGATCCATGATGCACCTTCTCACGTTCCCCTTCGCTTCCAACACCGCCATTGGTCCCACTACCTTCTGAACCAGTCGTCCCCGGCCCTATGTACCACGCTACGGATATTAATCAAGACGTTACAGTGAGGTGCGGGGCCATGCCATGTACCAAGTGCATGTTACGGGTGTTTCTGTACAACTTTTTTTTATTACATGTGACAAGGCTTGATTGGTGAA
This sequence comes from Coproporus ventriculus, assembly GCA_027574865.2. NCBI lineage: Eukaryota > Metazoa > Arthropoda > Insecta > Coleoptera > Staphylinidae > Coproporus > Coproporus ventriculus. The sequence continues at coordinate 5,304 of JAODAH020052322.1, read as the reverse complement.
CAACACGCACATGCAACTCGATTGAATGTGATTCAACGATCGAAATAAAATATTTTTGGGGGAGATAAGCCACATACAATGCCAACTTTATTGATAATGATTCAATTATCAACAGGGAACACTATTTAGTCATGTGACTCACTCAATTTATAATGAACATATTGTAATTGTAGAATATAATATTTCGATTCGCATTAATTAGGTAAATGTTAATGTATGTACAATTGCCTTTGTGCAATTTTTTTTAAAGCGAGTTAATTTGGTTGAATCTCGAGCTACCTTCTACTTCAATTGTAATAGCTGATCCGATAATTTGAGGTTAGGTATAAAAAAAGAAGATTAAATGTTAAAAAATGGTGGATGTAATGAGAATGATGAATATGAATAATTATGAATTGTTTGCTGCACTTACTTGATAATTGGCTAATATTATCAGCGCTACCAAATTTATTCTTGATCAAATGAGCAAATTCTCTTGGTTTGGACATGACGCTTCCACTAAATCCAGTTATTCCATCTCTTATATTTCCTCCAACATTCCTGTTTGAGAGGAGTAAAAATAATTATATGAGAGATAAGATTAAACTTGCAATAAAATTTTATTTGTTTAAGATAAAAAAAATGAAGTGGAATTGCTTACTTTAATCCTTGCCCCATATCACGCAGCACTTCTCTTGGTGGTCGATGCGTTGGAACGACACCAAGAGTTTCCAATTCGTGCACTCGCTTCATGTAGTTATCTAATTTTTTCTGCAACTGGGAGATAACCTGTGCACTTTTCTGATTCTTCTTTTCGAAAACTGCCTTAATCCTTTGTAACTGCTGCTTATCAGCGTTAGCAGCCAATTTAAGGTACTCATTTACATTATCTGAAAACAACAAAAAATTTAACATGAATTTTAATTGATCTAAATTTCTTCGTTCTTAGTTAGGTTAATCCAAAACAGTATTCCAAAAAGAATTCTGAAGATTATTTATTAAAAATGTTTCTTATTTACTTACCGTCTCTAAGTTTCTGCTCAGTACGTATTAAATCCTTAACCCTAATTATCTTATTCCCTAAATGTTCAAGTGTGGCGTTAATCCTGGTGTTTCCACCGGTCGTGTCAGCTTCATCATCCTGCTTGGCTTGTTCCGAACTACCGTTGGAAATGAACGATGATGGATAGCATAAGTCCGATGTGTCTGCCGGTTCTGTTGTACCCGTATCATCCAGATTGTGGTGTGTATCGTCCATTTCTGCACGTTTTGTGTTTGCCGTGGGTGATCTGTGCCTGTGGTGCGAACGATGTGAATGTGTGTGAGCTACTCCATCGGACTAAAACAAACATTCATTATTATTTTCTAAATTATTATTATAGGGTGCCTACCCTTTGCAATGTGCACACTTCTTTTTAATTTGTTAATTAATGACATTTTCATAAATTATGCAAAACTTTAAAGTTTGGTTTTCATCACATGTACCATGTATAGGTTATATTATTGTTTTGTTTACATCACAGAACTCAAATAACCTAAAGATCTCCATTATCCAGTAGGGATACATCTATATTTTTGGATTGACAAACCTGTTAAATAAATAAACATTTCTGCCTCTAACCTTTATGAGTGCAGGGCTGACAACCTGACTATCCCGCTTGTAATTATGACAACGTCTACAATACGAGTTAAAATGCCAATGCCAGAAAATTATATGCGATTTAAAAGTAACCTGGTTATTACTTTCTTACATACATAAAAATAAAAATATAATGGCCGCTTGGTTCTAGACATAAATTAGGCATGTAAAAAAAAAGAAATTTTAGAAATTTTCCCTTTCTGTATTTAGAAAATGACTTATTCCGTTTAAAATACCAAAAATCGTATGAAGTAGCCTATGGATCCACAAAGTCTCATCAAACATGCATGCGCACATTACAGAGATTAAACAAAAACAAATTCCATAAGTAATTTACCGAACCATTACTCGGTAATCAACTTCATTTATTTAAAGGTTTCAACCCGTTCGATAAACAAACATCGAGAAAACAAAACGACCGTTGAATGCACCAAATGAACATGACAAATATTACATGACAAATTCGCGAATTAATTACGCGAGCGAGCGCTCACTCTAAATCTTAATTATTAAACAATAAAAAAAATAATAATATGATGAAAAGAAGGGAAGGGAGGTATTACGTGCAATGGTTACCAAAATAACCCACGTCGCAAGGTTAAGGCTAGTGCAACCCAAGAATTCTATTTTTGGTGGAAGAAATGAACTAGAGAAAGAGAGCGTTGAAAATTCCGAAACGAGATTGTAAACTTTAAACAAAAGCTCAGAAAATTGGAAGAAAAATTTCGTTGAATAACATCCAAAAAAGTTTCGCGAATTGTTTTGCAATTGATGCCAAGTTGCGTTCTTTGTGTTGCGGATTTTTTTTAACAATCTGCTTTACAACATTGTTCCTGAAATGCTTTCTGGCAACATTGAGATTCAGAAATTCCGGTTCAAACAAGTCGTTTGTAATTAAAGGAAATTTCTTCCAACACTTTTATAATGTGCAATATGCACAAAAATTATGTTGGGCGCGGAAATGAGAAGACATGTCCCAAGAGAAATTTTTACTTACCCAACTATTGTCCACAACTAAGTATGTTGGCTTTGGAATAGTTTTCATTTTTCAGACTATTTCCTCCTTTTCTCTAACACATTTAATCAAGTTGAAATATCATAATTCAAAATGCAAGAAAACAAAAAAAAAACGAAAATCTAGTTGATGTTATTTCCATCGAATATCACCATGAACCAGCCTACTTGATTTAATTATCATATTTTTTTTTATTTAAGTTTTTCGATGAAAAGGAAGTTCACGTCTTCCACTTAACTTAGACCTTCGACGTTTGGCGAACATTTAAAAAATTATCAAGGCTGATACCGCCTTCATTATTATTTAGCCTGGGAACCATCGCACTGGTACAAAACGAATAATTTATTTTAAAAAAACAGATGTAGGTTAATACAATTTCCAATATTTCCCGGCAACATAATTATTTCACAATTTATTATTTAAAGCAAAGAAGATAATTAGATGGAGATCACACCAAATCGATACACAATCACATTCTATATTTAGAACAAAGACATTTCCAATGAGTACCTTTAAAATTTTAAAAATTTCCCTGGTTATATTTTGACAAATTTTGACCAGTATTTGGATTGTACCTTGAAAATTTCGAAAAAGGTTTTTGGAAATTTTTACATTTAAATTTACTCCGGGAAAAACTTGCAAGGAGAAGAAAAAAACATTTTTTCAATGGGCGGTGATTAAACGAATGACATCTTCATTCCGTCATGCTTTTCTGTACCCAACAAATTTTGTGCTTTCTAATTCTTTTATTATTATTACTCGCTCGGTGGCACGTGCAATGAATTATTGTTCTAATCGGCCAAACCAAGATAACGAAATTTTTTATTGACCTATCGTTTATACATGCGGGGTCAACGCAACATATTAATGATAAATAGATGCGTTGATCAACATTTAAACATGGCATAATTTTTTCTTTATTTAATTATTTTTTAAATGTTGGAAAAAGAATTTATTTTGTAAAACTGGATCATAAATAGGAATTTAGTTAAGAATGCCATTTTTTTTTAACAAAAATTTGAGTTTGTTCGAAAATAATGTTAGTAGAAATTACCTTGTTGCTATCAGCGGATCCATGACTTAATGATTTTGTATGGTGGGGGTGTGGAGGATGATGGTGTTCTGCTCGGGGTCTGCAGGGTGAAGCACTCCGACTAGAAGCCTTACTGCTAGTCTGCTGTTGTTGCCCCGACACATGCAGACTGTCCATTCCGCCCAATCTATAACAATGAAAAAAATCATAAAGAAAATTGTGCATCGAACCCAGGATGTTAAATCTCGAACTCAAATTGAGACTCAACAGTCATCAAGAATAATTAGAACTTGTCCTTTTGTCACTTCCTTCTGAGTTTCCTTAGTTATCTAATTCCCTCTTTATTTATTAAATTTGCATATTCCTTCAAACATTCAACAAACAATTTCTCTAAACAATTTACGTAACTCCTGCAATTCTCTATTCCTTATAATTGCAATCAAGCAACCTGTGATTAAATACAAAACAAAACAAAACAATGAAAACGTACATTTTTATTTTTTGATAAAGTTTAATTAGTGTCTGGTAATACTTCCAAGCATGCAAAATTATATAAGATCTTTTCCCCCTCCCCACTCTTTTCGCCTTGAATATTATTATATTTTAAAAAAATTTCCTCGGTATAGGAAGCAATAAATTAATGAATTTCTTTACTTTCGAATATGTTACGCAACGGAAATAAATTTTAAAAAAATAATAATTTCTTTACGAAATTGGATTTGCGGTAAAAGTGGGCTGTGGTTTAACTGTTTTTAGATGTAATTATTCGTATTTTAGAGCAGAGAAAAATGGTCGTGGTCTACTTGCCGCCTTTTTTTCTACGCATTCGTGCAAAGGTCGAAAAATTTGTGTTTTATGTAATTTTTTTTTGTTGCTTAGACTTACCACACTTGCAAGGTCAATGGCACATGTTAATTTTCGCCAAAATAAATATTATCTAATCAATCATGCATAAATAAATAAAAGATAAATGAATATATTTATTAAATATTTTGTTGTTGAAATTTTAAATACAAAATGTGCACGAAAGTTACGAGTGATCAATATTAAAAAAAAAGTGGATGGTTTAAACTCATAACATTCACCAAGATTACAATATTGTAATTGTAAATGAATTAATCATCCAATCAAATTACCGGAAAGCAATAATTCAACTCAAGTTAAGTCCACCATTAAAAAGTTGAATCACATTCGTTTAACTCAGCCTCGCATAAATCTCTTTCTATTTATAGTGAATGGTCAGTGTTGTTTAAACTTTGACCCAACCTTTAACAGAAGCATAACAAACAATGGGCCTTTAAATAAAAACTTATTAGGAAGAGAAATTAACATTAAAATTACATTTTAAGGAGAATTTTGATATTTGTGATAACCCCATGAACTGTTATGTAGAACAGAAAAATATTTTTCTACACGCATCGCGCAAGTTTATCTTGAGATGAAGATAACGAGGAGTCAATAGTTCGTGTAATTGTAAAACGCACATAAATGGAATTTGATTTTTTTTTTTCGAAATTTATGGCGTAAGAATCGATGAATTTGGTATTAAGAATTTAATTAACATCATTAGATAAGCCGACCGGCTCCAATAAAGGTTATAACCTCAAAATTAATTATGGAAAATATGAAAACATTTTT
>JAODAH020052318.1:0-24652 GCA_027574865.2 Coproporus ventriculus | reverse complement strand
CAATTGCACTTTGACAAATTATAAAAAAAACCTATGCTTCATTTTATTTTTCAAAAGTTTTATTTAGAACATAGAAATGTTTGGAAAAAATTAGCACTTTGATTTAAAATCATAATATTTCTTAAAAAAAAATGGAGAAATAATAATTTCAATAAAATAAATATAAACTCAAGCGTTTCCGTAAGTTTACCGGACTGCCAATTTGGATGGGATAAACTGCAGGATTACCAAAACATCGTGCACCGGATTCATCTCGTAAGCTCAAATAGCTTCACTTTGCTATCTTCTCCACCCAATTTATTTTAAAATGCAGATTGTTTACTGCGAGATTATTTCTCACACATTTTATCAAATGAGGTGTATCAAACAGCGCGAATATCTTTTTTGTATTAACTGAAAAATAAAATTCGAATGAAGTCATATCACCACTATTCCGAAGAACCTCTTCTCTACTTCTTTTTGTAATTATGTAATTTCAACAATTTGTTGATGCCTCGACCCAAAATAAAGGATAAAATTTCAATTTCAATATGCTGAAGGCGGCTATAAAACAAATAAACTAATTATTATATATTCTGTTATTATGAAAAGTGATCAACATTTGAGAGTCCCTGAATTATGTACTTTTTGTATTATTTAAAAATAGAGGATGCGATGGGAGAATAACCCCAGTAATGGCATTCATAAATTATTTGAAGTATTGAACGGTTGCATTAAAAGTATATTCAAACAAAATAATAGTTTTCTTATATACCATGGCATTAAATTGGCGTTTTTTATTACGAGTATGGAGTTTATTCTCAGAGGCGAAGGCCGAGGAGAATAACCATGCGATTAAAAAAAAATCATTTTAGTGCCGAGGTATATATTATATTTTTTTCTGAAAGAGCTTAATATTAATTTTAAAGACATTTAAAAATCCTGAAATTAGGTTAAATTGGAGTTATGCAACCAACAATACAGGTAGACTCATAAATAGATGGCCTATATTTTTCGTTATAAAAATGTTAAATTATTAATTTAAAACATAAAATTTGTACAGAACATTGAATAAATATTTCTTCAAACACAAAAATCTGACAAACCACATTTATTTTTTTAATGTTTTTATACATTTCAGTTATGCAACTGACTATACACAAAAGAGTCCGTAAAATCGCATTTTACGGACTCATTTGGGTCATTTTAAGGACTCACTTTCTTATTTTACGGACTCTTTCAGAAAAAAGTTCTTTTTCATTTTAAATATAAGATCCAATATCCAAATCGCGTAATTTAAGGCGGGAATATTCCTATTGTAACGAATTTAGCCATGCATCCATACGCAAATATTCTATTTACTTTTAAATTAAAAAATATAATATTTTCTTTACACAGTGTGGAAAGTAAAAAGATTTTTTTAAATAAAAATTCATACCATATAATATACATATGATTTTTTTGGTATTCGTATTTTGGTTGGCAATTCTGATTCTTACGTCATAGAAATAAAAAATAGCGTGGTTGAAGAAAGGTTGGATATTCTGTGTAAATTTCTGTGCGGTCAAGTGTTGTTTACTGGCAGTTAATTAAATAAAATTAAATAAATTGTTGTTTCTTGTTATTCTTTCAAATGGGAGCTGTTGTTGAGAATAATCAAAAAGCACAAACAAAACAGGTGAAACAAAAGAACGGTCAGGGTAAAGGAAGAAAATTCCAACGGCGTGGAACGAACCATCAACCGCCATTATATTTTCAACAACATATGATGAGGCCTAGGCCACCTTTTCCTAGGATGCCTCCCCCAGGCATGCGACCTATGGGACCACCACCTGGATTAAGACCTCCGCCACCAATGAGGGGTGGTAGAGGAGGTCCTAGAATGTGTCCACGAGGACCACCACCAGGTATCCCAAATATTGATTTGTTTATAACAAGTATAAAAAAAAAATTAATTAAAAATGGTAAAATGATTTTATTTTTATCTTTTCACAAAAATATGAATCTGTTCTATAAAGGGAAATAATATAACAAAACTGTTTGAAATTTTGGGCATAAAAATAAGCAGTTAATATTAATCAATATCAGACCCCTCCTTTCCTCTGAATTTTATTAGATTAAAATACTGTTTTTGTTGTTTTGTAATTTCTACATTTCCATGGTTCGGTAATATTCTTAAACAAATGAAACTTGCAAAATTCCAACAGGTGATCATGTGCTAAAACTTTTTCCCATTAACTGAAGAAATAATAATTCATATTTATTTAGATAATTATCTGTTTATTAACACCTCTTTTTATGAGGTGATGCAGTTACACATTATCATGTAACTATAGTACTGGTCTTGATATCTTGTATTTAAAAAACTATTTTTTGGTATTTATTACTTAAAAATTTCAAATTTCTGTATAACTAAGAGCTGTTTGACAAGATGTAATTTTCTATGTAGAATTCTATATAAGATTTTATGTAAAATTTTGTATAGAATTTTGAATAATTTTTTTTTCTGTACCAAACAAATAAAAAAAACATTGTAGAAAATTTCAGTATTGCGCATGCACATTCACTTTTCGTTCTGCCAAAAATAAATGTCAAGATCCATTGCTGTTTTTAGGTTATGTGTTCAGAATTAAGGGATTCTTAGAAAATTATGTTATTAGATTATGGAGCGTAGAGGGGAGGAGTGCGATCACAATGTATTCCAAATGTCAGAATTTGATACATGTTGAGCGGACAATGTCACGTGTGCCTCTGACCCTTAATGTATAGTGTTCAGAAGTAAAACCGTTGCATGTCATTACTACTATGACATCTCATCCGTGCAATGTCGCCTGCAAGTAATATTTCTCCGTATTTATTAAACGTCAAACAATTAAATAATTACCAATTGACAGATCATTTCAGAATTTTTACATGAAATAAAGAGAAATGTCAAATGAAATACTACCATAGATAGTGTTGCCACATCTGAATGCAGAAATTATGGTACACGGTAGTCAAGATTAAGGATTATCTTTAATATGGTACGTTGTCATATGATTTAATAAAATATAAAGAAAAAACATTATTATATAGGTTTTGATTACGGTACAGACAATTCTTATCCGGTAGCAGTACGTAGTCCCAAAATTATGGTATAATTCCATAATTATTGTACATCTGGTAACATTGACCATAGGCGAAGAACGAGGGAAGGAGGTGAAAATATACAACTACAAGAAATATTTGATTTGAAAAAGGTCACAATTTCATTTATTTAAATTAAGAGATAATATTTCACACAAATTTTAATATTTTTTATTTTTTATATAAGTCACTATATTATGGAACAAATGATTACACATCTTACTTTGGGCACGTGATACAATTTTCTTTATGCGTCCGAACTTCACACTTTTTGATCAGTTTTTATCACTACACTTATTATTGTAACGCTGACACTATCTGTCACTTATTTTTAGTCATTTCTAAATTTTGTCACGAGAGGCGCTATCGACATTGCCAAGCCAGCTTGTATCAAATTCTCTCGTCAAAATTTAACATTAGTAATCGCACTCCTTACCTCTACGCTCCATATATTAGATAGATAGAATTGGTACTGGATGTATCTAGAAAATTAGGAAAGTGAAATTTCTGAATTCCAGGAAAGGATTAAGAAATTGCACACCTAAACAAAAATTTTCAGTGCTTTTAAAATTCTTAACCTGAATAAAATTTGTTTTTTTATTTTATTTTATAAAATTGCGATCAAAACCAAGTTAAAGATTATAATAGTTTTTTGTTATGCGTCTTTTGAACCCAAGTAAACCGTTTTCCGATAAATAGAAATCAAGATATCAAGGAAAATGTGTTTGGGCCTGTAACGGATCCAATTTTCAACCTTTCAGAAATAATCTTGAACCATTTGCAAAAAGACAATTTTATTTATGTAAATCCAAATTTGTGCGATTTCTGATATTTTAGGAAAAAATCTACAGCAAGTTAAAAAACAAAACGCTTCGCACAAAATGTCGCGTATTCCTGAAATTCGGACGTTACAAAATTAGACTTTCTACGCCAAAACTATCGCACTTTCTATAAGCATTTCCATAATATATGGAACCATTTCTATATCTTCTAAAATTTTATTTAAATTTCTATATAGAAATTTACAAGTGTGTATGACATGAAAAAATTCCTTGTATAAAATTTTATATAGAATTCTACATAGTAAATTACATCGTGTCAGACGGCTTTAAAAGTGAAAGCCACAAGAATTATTGACATCATTTTCATATGCAGAAATGTACTCCAAATTTGAATATGTCTAATTATTAATATGAGATCAGTTTTACTGTTAAAGACTAATTTTCAAACATTCATTCGTTAAAATAGTGAAAGATTCGGTGTTATGCAGAATATTTAATGACTTGATGCAGCATTTTACAGGAGAAACATAATTGTGATGCACATATAAATATTGTATTGGTTAACACCTACATATTGAGTACTTTTTATTATTCGTTGCTACAGGGCTCAGTAGTCATTTGTAATATGTATTGCTTTGATTACTTTTTACCTCTAGTTAAATAGGGTGCCTCAGAGTTAACCTATAATATTTCAGAAATGGATTCCTAAGGGATCAAAATATAGTATATAGAACATTTCTTTCTAGAAATTTCTCGAGTCAGTGGTCTTTACACTGTCCCTTCTTTAGATTATTCTGCCTTGGAATAACTAACCTTTCTTCATTACATTGTTTACCAAAATTCTAGGATTACCTAACAATCTTTCTTCAAATGCTTTAGATTGTTCCTCGAGTTTTCTAGAAAGTTTCCCCAGCATTCTAGAAGTTCCTTTCAGAATTCTAGATCATTCATCGCTCTTGCATTTCTGTTTTCAAAAATTCTTGCATGGCCTGGTTTTGCCGTTGAAATTTATCTTCTAATTCTAATATATGAAACTGTCAGGGTCTTTCTTTAATTCTGCCACTTTCAAATTACTTAGCTTCTTTCCCATGGCATTTTAGTTTTATTTATATCACTGACAGTCGCTAAATGTTAATAATTCACTATGAAGTCTGACCCCACAACTGACATCAAATGTTAAATAAGACCCTTAGTAATAATTAACACAATAACATTTATTTCTATCATTAAATTACAATAATTACCATTTATTTTAACCCAGCGTATATTTACAAAACATCTATTTACTCCGATTTATTTATAATTATTTATTTCAATTTATTTACTTCCGATCCCGAAAGGCATTTGTTTACTTTCATGGGCTATCTCTATTGCGCGTGCGCAGTTACTGCTTGACTTTACTCGGCCTCGAACAAATAACTTGACTGCACTGCACTCCAATGATTCCTTCTGTGTTTACTTTTTCTCTGAAAAAACAAGTTTTTTCGGAAGAAGCAAGAGGAAATCTACCTTATAGACGAACAGGAAGTGCTATTGCCAAGAAGTGCTGAACAGTATGAGGTTTTCCACTTTCCGAGTTGGAGTGGAATTTTTTTGTAATTCGGATAATTTTGGTAGCTGGGTAGTTTTTGTTGAATAATTTTTACTTTATTTTGTAGTCCAAAAAGACTAATCAGACAACGTTCCAGGTGGAGGTTGTAATCTGCTTGATGGAGGGAAGTGAGTATTGGGATTGGAATTCTGTGGATATTTTAGTATAGGTTAATTTTTTCTCTTTGAGAAATTTGGAGGCGGAGTTCCAGGAGTTGTGTCTATGGAGGATTATGTTGTGAATTTTAGGTTGAAGGTTGGATTTTTGTGTTTCTTGTTGGGCGGTTAATTTTTATGTTAACGGTTGGAAGGTGGATTTTTGGATATTTTGTTGTGGATTTTTTGGGGTTCTGTTAGGTGAGTTGACTTGGGTTACGTCTCTTGTGGAGTTGACAGTGTAGGAAGAGTACTTGTGTTGGGTTCTGAAAAGAAGAAGTTGCAAATCCAGTGTGTCGAAGTGATATTTGGTTGCCACCCTGTATTCGGATTTAGTGTTTTGTCGTATGGCTTGAAGGGTGTCACTATTGCGTGCCAGTTCCACTTTGGCGGCAATGTGTCTGAGATATCTGTGACTTTGAGGTCAGATGGCCTTAAATGTACCCTAGAACATTTCTTTCTAAAAAATTTTAGGATCGGCGCCCGTTACAAAATATAATTGATTTGACACAAGTTTTGTTGTAACGCAGTTGTCATTATTATAAATGAAGTAATATAAAAATGCAAGTTTTTGTGTTGCAATATATATATATATATATATATATATATATATATATATATATATATATATATATATATTTATTATAAACACTACATATGTTTTATGTATGATGCACAATGTTCTTTGATCCGGTCATCGAAACAAAATAAAAAGAAACTATCAATCTTAAATCAAATTTTTCCTGTCAACAAAAGTTGTAGTATTTATCTAGATATTCATTAAATATTTTTGATGCAGTTGTCAGTAATCTATACGCAATTGTAATCTCAAAGGTACTATTATAGTGGAACTTGTTTAATTTGCACTTCTATAATTCAAATTTAATGATAATTCGAACGTCTGTCTCGGTCCCTAGAAAAGTATATGATTTACTGTGTTAAACTTCCCTAATAATCTAAAATTTTTTTCTATAATTCGAACTTTTTGTAGCAGAAAAAACATAAAAAATTTTTATCGATACCAAGATTTTGTAAGAAGTATATACATAATGAAAACGAGAATTTGGAGGAAGAAGAATCCTAGAAGAAATACCTAAACCAGTAATAACAGTTTCGCACGCTCTGCAAAATATCGAGGAATTGAGAAATTTTATAGAAACCTTTAACGATGTGGACGAATTTTTTTTCATGCTGTAGACCAAATCCCAATATTTCTGTGAATGGATTTAAATGAATAAAAAAACTTAAATATGAACCCACCACCATTTTCTAATCCATTCACCAAATTCGAGGCAATATTGAATATAGAAAGCCAAATAATACCACACTAATGTCATATGAGGTTAAATAGGAGATTAGGAATACTAGGAGTGCGCAGAGTTATGTAATATAATACCTTTTGGTTGAAAAGGAGAAAGAAATATTTTTCAGTAAATATCCATAATGTTTCTGCTTTAGCATTGTTTTAACAAAACAGATATAATTGAGTAGAGGTGTCAAAAAAGTACTCTTACTCGTACTACTTACTCTATATACCGGCACTTGTTATTCGAAGATACCGTAAATAACAAATACTGAATACTTAAAATGCATTACTGATATTTAATTAAGCTCACAAACATAATCATCGTTTCACAACAAAAAATTATTTAATAAAAAGTATTTCAGACATGTTTCCTTTTTGATGCAAATGAAATAAAAATAACTTAAATTTGCTTTAAACTGGTTTACTATTTATATCAAAAGCATATTTTGAGTGGCCTAGTTACAAACCCGGTCATCTGCATGCACTTTCATTTCGAGATACAGCCACTTTTTTGCTATGACTAAAGTATTAGCTGGGTTGCATTCTTTTTTTTAATTATTAGTCCATCAAGAAATTACGACATTTATATTACAAAAATGACCGTGCCTAATGTATTTGCTGATATATTTAGCAATAAGAAGTCACCACGTCTGCTTTTGTTACTGAATCGCGAATATGTCCATGTTTGTTATTGACTTGACGTGAAATTTCCTTCTTTGTAACTAAAAATTGGAAAAACAATAAAAAAGTCAATTTTTTCTAAATGTTTATTTTTAAAAAACTGAAACAATAAAAAGTAAAAAACCGTGATTATTAAAGACAGTTTCAAGTTTCACAAAAAACATTATCTGGCACTTAATCGTCTGACAGACATTCGCACTGTTCACCTTCTTCATTCTGGGTTTGGGGCTCTTGTTGATTTTCTATAACCTGTTTGTACTACGCAAGTTATTCCAATGTATCGCATGTATCACCAAAATGTTTTTCTAGTAGTTGTTTAACAACATAACAGTTAGTTTTGCTTTATTTACCTCCACTCCTATTTCGATTTCACTTGGCTTAATCATTGATACAGTTTTTTGACATTTTTGAATCAACTTTGCCATCCCTGTATTAATATTATAGCTAAATTCACCACTAATAAGAATATTATTTATGTTTTTCCATTTTTTAATGATTTTTTAATAATAAAGCACTTACACTTACTTATCTGAAAGTGTAACTGTAGTACACTTTTCAAATTTCATTTAACTTCTTGTTTCCAATCGTACACTTTCCAATCACGTCCAATAATTTTAACAGTACCATGCTTTGCAAACACATCATGGTATTCAGTCACATTTAATATAGTTTTCCTTTTTTTTTAATTCTTTCTCAATTGCCCCGAAAACTCTGTCTGCAGGCATGAAGGTTACCGGGAAAACCAATTCCATAGTTTTTATATGTTTTGGAGAGTACTTTTGGAGCCAAAAAACACACATTCCTAATACATTAACATTTTTATTTTGGCCTCCACAGCCGTCAGCAAATAGTCTGATTTTGTTGTAGCCAGGCAGGTCTTTTGTTTTCAATTCATTAAAGACAATGGAAGCAATCTTGTTGCTTGATTTTTTGCCTTCGTTTTCTATAAATGGAAACAGTGTCAGGAGAAAGAGTGTATGTTGATTTTCCAGTAATAGTACAGTTATAACAGTGGACTTGGTGACTGTAGTAAGCGGATTGGTCACTTACCTTTGGTAGCACCAAATTCTTTTGACAATCAAATGATATTAACAAGCAGTCATCTGGTTTAGTTCGTAGGTGGTCAAAGAAGCCTTTGGCCATTAACTTGTGCAATTTTAATTTTAGCTTAAAGGCATCTATGTTTTTTCAATTTTTTCTTTCTTTATCTGTTCTTTCAGTGAGATGCAAGTGTTGGGGTTGAAAACGAAATGTTGAACCTCGTGTTAAATATTTCTCTAAAATAGGATTCCTTCACTTCCAAACTTGGAATAGTATTTTCATTGTATAACTTCCATAGTTTGGATATATTTAGATTGCTAGGTAAATAAATTCTGCAAGTGTTGCCTCTAGAATAATGAGACTACACATTTTTGAATTGCTTTATGAATTCTACTAATTGACGTTTTTCAGCATAAAGATGTTCCCTCCGTGAAACCCCTCATGTCTCACTTGGCTTCAAACCTCCCTCCTCTCTTTTAAAATTCTTATGCACACGCAATACTCTGTGTTTTGTTATTCCCAACACATTTATAAAGGTGTCACGACAAACTCTGATTTTATTGCCAACTTGGTTTTCAATATGAAATTTTAAAGAGAGAGTTTACCTTTTTTTAACAATTCGTCTTTTTGGAGTTTCTTATCAACATACTTACAGAGAAACGAATCTTGATAAGTTTTATGTGGAATAATGTAGTATTGCTTGTGAAAATGTACAATGTCAACTATTTTCAATAAGATGCACATAAGCTTCTTGCCTCTATGACCACAACTAGGCATTTTGGGCAATCCCTTTGCTCCCATACCTAAAAACATAAGTTCCAATAAATTTTAATTAATTTTAATTGGTAATTTTTACAGGTTTGGTTATTTTGTAATAAAATGTTACACTATGTGACATTTACAAAATTTTTGTAATTAAATCTCACGAATTTTTGTAATAAAATGTCATACTGTTATAATAACAAAACACAACTTACGTCAGGTGTTATTGCACATTTCGTTTCCAATTCTCTAGGTGGCGTTTCCTTTTTCTAGAACTGTCTGAAGTTTCTTCAATTTCTTTTTCCATTCCAAGGTCCTAATAATGAAGTAAGTTCTGCCCTTTGATTGGTGGAACTGCAGATGTCTGCTTATGTTACCAACTAAATAAACAAACTTTTTAAACAGGTTTTTTCCGTATTAATATCCATTTTTGAAACAAACTGATATATCACCATTCGATTCTGCGCGTCAAGAACTATAAGAGCCAATCATCACCACAGATTATGAAAAAATGTCAGATATCTAACTAGGCAACTCATTTCTATAATAATTCATTATATTTATAAAAGAAATAGAAAATTTTCTTCATTGAGTTTCTCAGCATCTGTTAATGGCCACTGAATTAGTTATCATCAATCAAATTATAAAATTCCATTTTATCATCAAGGTTATGCAGTAAAAGACTCCTGATGCCATCCATTTTCTTTCAATTAATGGAAAGGCCGTACAAGAACTTCAGGATCATTGGAATGATATTCAAAATGAAAATCATTGGCTATTTTCAAAGAAACTTTTTCTTCCTTCGGTACATTTCTAAAGTGACTGCTGTGAGAAGATAGTTTTTTTTTTAAAAATTGGCCACCGTTCTTAGAGTTAACTATGTTCGATTACAAAAAGTAACATATCTAGGACAAATTGTTGCCTTTTCGAACAAAACATAGTAAACATATCATTACTACCAATACAGAAATAGCTCGATATGATCCATTTTAGTTTAAATGGATGTATTTGCCTATAAAAATTGCTATAGCAGCAAAATTTAAAATTATTATGCTTATCAATAAAGGACTATTGTAGAAAAATAGACTGTATGTTAGTGTGATAATTTCCTTCACCTTCTATCATACCTTGCCCATACAAATATTGTAAATGTAAATGGGAATTAATTTTAGTTAATCGTTCATGTAAATATATGCCACCAATGTGTTACCATCTTTGAACTTAGTTTAAAATAAGACATTCTTAATTACTTAAAGCGTTACCAAAAAAGCCACAACAATTAAATTCTACTTATCTCATAGTACGAATTCACACACAAAATAATTACTATATAAGAACTACAAGCTTTTCAAAAACTTTAATATTACAACATAGTAATTTTTAATTCTAATTTCATGCATTTCTTACCTTCATGCTTTTCTGTATGTTTCCTCTTACAACCAACTAACGCAGGGATTATAAATTTGTCTGGGGAAAGACCCCTTGAAGTAGATGGAAGGTTTTCATTTCCTGTAAGGCCTCCAGATAAAACTTCATAAGATGGACTTATTTGGGCAGTGGAAGAAGGTGAAATTTGTTCCTCCAAAATACCAATTAAATCCAAATTGTTGCTCCCAGCAAAAATTTCCGAATGTTTTAAATTACAATGAAATATGTACATATTAATCAATATTTATTTAAAATAAAAAAAAAAATGACAAAAATTAATTTATTTAAGTATACCTACATTTAGTTTAGACAGTCCTAAGTCTGTCAAAATGGGAAGGAAAATAGATAATCTGAAAATTTACACATTTATCTGCATTTCACGACATTTTGTATAATTCGAATTCGTCGATAATTCGAATATTTCCTTTGGTCCCTTCGAGTTCAAATTAAACAAGTTTCACTGTATTTTGATACATGCCTGTAATCCTAGCAGTCTACGATATAACATATTCTGTTATGCAACTTAAAAATTTTTTGCACTTTATCTAGTTGAAAAAGAAAACCTAAAACTCAAAACAACTAACAAAAAATTACAAAATCGAATATAATTACAAGATGCTGAAAAAAAAAGATTAATTAATTAAAAAATAGTAAATTATTAATAAATAAAGTACTAAGTACTAGTCTTACTTAACCTTTCTTCATATGCTGTGTTTTTTTATTCTGTCCGTGTAATTGTAAAGTTACATGAAGTAAGATAATATCAGAAATTACAAAACTACTGAAAATTAGTCAATGGAGCTAGAACACTGGATTCAAATATTTATTTATAATTGCATGTAAAGTAAATACTAGAGTGGGCCAAAAAAAAATTCATTTTTTTTTCTTTTGTTACCATGAAAGTATCATCCAAGATGGCAAAAAAAAAATTCTGGCAAAGTTTGAGCTCTTAATATTAAGAGGTCGCTCATCGTGGTTTTTCATTTCCCATTTAAATAACACGGGAAATTTTTTTCTATTTGGAATTTTAATGCGCTCGAATGAATTATCGTCCAGTGAAATTCAAAATATATACTTGTAGGGAATTAAACGATCTACAAAAAAGAACAAGAATGATTTTTTGCTTTGTCGACTCGTTTAAAAGTTATTAGAGGTTCAACCTCAAATGGTAAATGATGACTTACAATTTTTTATACTCTATCACAAAATAATGACTCAAAAACATAAAATATCATATTTCTCGTGAAGTTTATGGAATGTTTTTTGCTAAAACAATAAAATCTTTAAGAAATATCAACAATCGTTGGAAAACCGATTTATTTCTATACCTAATGTTTCAAAAAATTCGAAATTTTTTCTTTATCTGAGTAATACTATTGCTTCTGGAACACACTAACGTTTCATATTATAATCTCCCAATAATTTTTTTTCTGCTCAACCTCGAATAATTTTAAAATACTTTTTTTCGTATTAATCTCTTACAATAAACTTTAAAAACTACAAAAAAATGATGATCCAATTTAACTTAACTTTTTCATAACCTCTGGCTGCTTTCAAAACAAATGTCAAATAATTGGAAAAACTCCAGATAGTTAATTTATTTTTTATTATCATAACTTTCTTCTTTTAGGAATGAGACCTCCTCTACCTGGACTAATGCGTCCTCCACCACCAGGAATGAGACCTCCTCCTCATATGATGAGACCTATGATGGCACCTCCAATGATGGCACCAGGTGGAATGAGACCACCTCATGGTTTCAGACCCGGTCCCCCACCAAACAAAATGCGTAGAGTGCAAGATGGTAAGGTGCAAAGGAAACGAAAACAAAAATATCGAAGCTTTGATCTTACAAAACCATGGGTTACTGATCAAATAAAAGAGGAGATGAAAAAGAAAGATGAATTATTAGCGGCTGCAAAAGGATCTGAAAATAACACGGAAGCATGGAATTCATTCAAAGAACAAAAAGACAAATGCATGAAAATGTACTCGTCAGCGAAAATGGAATACATTGGACAGCATCCAGAGGAGGTGCGTATCCCACAACTCATGCCAGCAAATAAGAAACCCGCTGTTATCACAGCACCTATCGATTACACGGCAGATGTTGTTTTATAGGTACATACGACTCATATCATTTATCCTAATTAAATGTGCTATGAACTGTTGTATTGAATAATATATTACCTACCTTCATGTCATAATTAGAAGGTATGCAAGTGTAAAGTACAGATATTTTTGGAGACTAACTTTTCAAAATTTTATGTAAGCAGGGTCTTCCAAAAATAGGATATAATCTCATTAAGCACATAATTAAACTACATCTACCTATTTTTTTGGGGTTCATTAAGTTTATACCCTATTTGAAGTCCCTTTTTTCAAGTGAACATATACTGTTATGAAATATTGGACTTGCACAGCATAATCCATTGGCTGGTTCTGTTTTCAGGACGTAAGCAAAATCATGGCGGAAGCAAACAATGTATTAACAAAAAGTAGCGGTAAGGTCGATGACAAAAGTGGTGATCAAAAAGATCCCACCAAGTCTGACCATCCTACTGCATCTCAAAATAGCGAAACTACTGTCACCGAACCAGCTGTTTAAGTAGAGAACCCATAGGGCTGCTCTTCAAAATTATTACCACAGAAAAACCTTTTTTGTATAACATTTTTTGGTTTGTTCAGTTTTTACAGCCATTTTTAATTGGCTCCTTAAATGATGAAAAATTCATAATTTAAGTGTTATGTTTTAAAAACATAAGTTTTGCTTTCTAATAGATGTAAAATTTATAATTAGTATTTATGTCGAATTTATCACTAGATGTGTGTTAACATGTATTGAAATTATTTTGCAGTTTATTTTTATTTTATTTAATTCTGGGCATCAAAATTGCCAAGCAGAATTTTTATATTTCTAGTTGATTTCATGATTGAAGTCTTTTTATTTTTGACATTCACAATTGCAAAATAAGGTTATGTGTATTGTGATGTTAATTGACCATTGTACCTGCTCACTATGCCGGTACTACTACTTAAGTACCTTAACTGTATTAAATTTACTGGTAATAAATAAGATGACACTTAAAACTAATTTGCATAGTTTTTCTTGGCATGTATTTACTGAACCAACATTGTACAATTTGTTTAACAAAGTTCCTTTTACCTAAGTAGTAAATGAGCAATAATTGGTTTTCATTTTCAAATAATAACAATGTTTAAAAAATTTTCAGCCGCTTTTATATTTGGAATATGTGGTACTGCAGCGGTAAAAAAATTTTTTGTAGCATCCTTTGGTCATTCAAAAAAATCACTAATTTAGCTTAGAACTGCTAAAATTAGAGGTTTCTTTTTTTATACTTGTTAAACAAAAAGGAATATTCCGTAAGTCATTTCATATTACTTATTTCCAAAAAAAAGATAAGATTCAAGAAAAATAATTCTGAATTTGTTTGCTTCTAGCTTACATAACTTTTTACCCTGTATTTTATTTTCAAACAATATAATACGTTATTTTTAATTAGGACGCGGAATCTGAAGGACTTACAGATGAAGAAAGTGATTGTTCAGACAATGGTTTTAGTGATAGTGATGTACGCACTGATTTGTATTGCGATACTTGTGATAGAGAATTTTTTTCACAACATGCACTTAAAAAACATTTGTCTGAACATCAAACTTGTGGAATTGATGGTTGTACATTTACGGCACATGAAAGATTAGTAACAAATCACGTTCGATTGCAACATTCATCTGGGTTGTATGATAAGATTAGGAATATTTCGACACCTGAAGATATTGCAAAATGGATTGAAGAAAGAAAAAGACGATATCCAACCAAAGCAAATATTGAGTTAAATAACAAGCAGCAAGAAGAAATGCAGACCAGAGGAGAACGTATCTCACACAAAAAGAAACCCTTTGCCGATAGGAAATCAATGTGTAAGTTCCATTTTAATTTTTTGAATTTATGAATATTTTATTTTTGAAGGTGGCTAATTGTTTTTTTTTCTTTTGAAATGCAATTTCTTAAATATAAATGAAATTCAACTACAATATATAAATTTAAAAAACTGCATCCATGATATATATTATTTTTATATACCAAAAATTCAAAAGAAAATATTTCCAAATGTATACAGAAAGTATAGGCTCAAAAAGATTCTGTACAAAGGATAAATGAGAGTTTTAAAATTTTCCTGATGTTTATATTCATATCTAGTGATGATAATATCAAAAGTCTTGAGGAGCCTGAGTTGAGCTCAATTTATGATAGTTATAAAATAGCAGTTAGATTTTTAATTCAGCTAAATTAGCTAAAAATAAAGTAAATAGAAAATATAATTCATGTTGTTTTAAAAATTAGTATTATTTCTGATGAATGTTCTAAAAATCACCAAAGGCTGACGATGAGTAGGGTCTTCCTGAAGACAATTTAAAAAAATTGGTATTCCTGCTTGTGTGAGAAAATGAATATATGAAACTTTTTGTTTTTCTTTTCAGTAATGTCAACTGGGGTAACTGCATCACTTCAGATTACTGGCTGGTAGAGGTGTTGAAAAAGTAACTATTCTATGAGCGTAATAGTTACTTTCAGTACTTTGATTACTTTCAGTGCTTTGATTACTTTTGGTTATTTGATTACTGTCGGCACTTTAATTACTTACTGTTAGTCTGGGAACTTTCATTACTTTCATTATGCTTGAATGACTTTATTTTTAGAAAGTATCAAAGTAACGAAAACTTTTTTCCTTGAAAACAATGACTTCAATCGATTTCAATGACTTTTTTAGAAAGTAATCAAAGCAACGTAAACTTTTTTCCTTCAAAATGATCACTTCAATCGATTTCAATGACCTATTTTTTTAAGAAGTAATCGAAGTAATGAAGATTTTTTACTTCATTCTTCAATCAATTTTCAGTGACCTTTTTCTACAAAGTAATCAAAGTAATGAAAACTTTTAATGATTACTCGTACTTCAAGTAACGAATACTCAAAAGTAACAATAATTGACATCTATGGTGTCAACATTCTGTTGGCAATTTATATTACTAAACTTTGTCATATGATGCAGTCTAAAAATTTAGATTTGTAAATTGATAACAAATGTTGACATCAGCCAGTAAACTGAAAGTGATGCACTTACCCCAGTTTACTTAATCAGAATCAAGTGGGAACAACACAATTACAAGTTGAAACCAGCAAAAAGTTATCAACTATGTTGGTATTACCTAATACTAAATATTATGATGGCTATATCTATTAAAATATGAAAACAAACACAAACCAGATTATGTTTCTAGATAATTCACTATCTTTGTTGTTTATTATTAATTAAAAATGTAACTACATCAAGATAAGAATCTATTTTTTAATGGTTTGTAAAATATTACTAATAAACTGATTTTCAACTTGCATGAGTGGTTTTTTCTCAATTTTTTTCAGTATTATTATTATTTTTTTTAATGCATTTGAATTAATTTAGTAAAGACACCAATAATATTTTTCATTACATGTACTTTTACTCGTAGAATTTGATAAATCCTCCCAGAATTTTTATATACATTAGTTTTGTGGCTGCGGGTGAAAAAACTATCTTTTTTATTGGATTAAAACGATATCTTTGAAATACAGCTTTGTTAACTTTTTTTATATAAAAGTAATTTAATCTATGTTATGGATAACATTTTAGGTACATCCATAATAAGAAAAATTGCTGTTGATCTTTTTGAAAAATACTGATTTTTGAGAAAAAATGACTCATGCCAAGTTGAAAATTGCAGTTTTATCAAAACCCTCGTTAATTTCTGTAATAGCTAATCTAAATACACCATTTGATGACATGAGACCAAAAACAAATTTTTTTTTTTTGATACTCTAATAAACATAGTGGATTCCTCATTTTTGATATGCTATCCATCATATAATGTTTTTCTAACTTCTTTTTATTTTTTACTTTACAGTGGAAGTACGAAGGAAAAAACTACAACAAAGGAAAAGTTCAATCAAGAAACTAGTCCACAAATTACCAACATCCTTAATAGATGAAAAATCTGATTGGAATGGATCAGTGTTTCCATTTAATGGTACTTCAGATTTATATTCCGAAGAAGAATTAGAAACAGAAGATTTAATTGATGACACTGAAATAGAGTTAGAGACACCCAACACACCAACATGTTCAACAATGGAACCTGGAACAGTCAAATTAAATAATTCATTAGGTGCTTTAATGGCAGCATATGGTAGCTCCGATGAATCAGAAGAAGAGAAATCAGTTGCTCCAATTATCCCGGTTGCAACAGTTCAAAATAATATTCTTGAAAAAGCTAACAAGATTGAAGAAGATGATGACGACAGAGTTGAAGAAGTGAGTTCAAAAATTGAAGTACGTTTACTTGAGAACAATAAAGCACAAAATCCACGTGGCAGAAAATATAAAAGACCTTTGCCAAATCAGAAATTTGTGAAGAAACGGAAAAATCCACAACCATTAGATGGTAAAAAGTTCCAAAAACGAAAGTCAACTTTGCTTGAAAAATTGTTACATAAAGAAATAGTTCATGAACGAAATGTTTTATTACAATGTGTTCGATATGTGATTAATAATAATTTCTTTGAGCAAACTGTACTGAAAAGTGAAACTTAAAATGTTACTTGCTATATTTAGAAAAATGTGTGATATTTTTGTAAGAATGTTGTTCACTGTTTTTCTTTTTATAAATAAAATAGTTTTTTTTATCTGAATTATTTATTGTGTTTGTTTTTTTTTTCAGCAGTAGTAGAATTGTTTTTTTGGCAAGGGAATTATTTTTCCTATACAATGTGTCCACTAATTTGTCATTACTATAGAAAAATAATTTGAATTTGTTTTTCATTGAAATTTTATTAGAATGCATTTTCTTTGCATTATTAGATTTTGTTATAAAGTCGATTAGAATTTGTAAAGATGATAATAAAATGGATGAAATTGTAGAAAAACCAAGAATATAAAAACGTAATTAATAATAAAATTATAGTTTGCAACAATATATACATAACCCAAAAATTTAAACTTAATTGCTTTATGAATATGGATAGTCAACCAGCTGAAAATACTTCGAAAAAATCCCCAACATGTACTATAGCATTAGGAATGGCTGGATAAGGGGAAACTTCGTTACTAACACGAATGTTAAACAGTAAATCTGATCAATATTCGATTAATCTGGATCCTGCATGTATACAACTTCCATATTTCGCAGTCATAGATATAAGAGATACTGTTAATTACAAAGAGGTTATGAAACAATACAAGTTAGGCCCGAATGGAGCTATTGTAACATCATTAAATTTGTTTTCGACTAAATTTCCCGATGTACTTAACTATTTAGAGAACTGAGCAACAATTTTGCGTTTTGGATACCCCAGGACAAATAGAAGTTTCTACGTGGAATGTGTCAGGTTCGATTATAACGGAAACTTTAGCTTGAACTTTTCCGACTGTGATTTTATACGTCGTGGATACAGTGCGAAGTACCTCACCTGTCACTTTCATGTCAAATATGCTTTATGGTTGTTCTATTTTATATAAAACTCGGCTTCCTTTTATAGTCGTTATGAATAAAACGGATATAGTAGAGCATACATATGCGCTTGAGTGGATGAGGGATTTTGAAATATTTGATGAAGCGGATGAATCTTATATAAGTAACTTAACATGTTCAATGGCTTTAACTTTTGATGAATTTTATAATAATTTGAAAGTTTGTGGGGTTTCTGCAGCTACCGGAGATGGAATTGATAATATATATGAGTTGATTGATAAGGCGAAAGAAGAATATGAAAGTGACCATAGAAAAGAATGGGAAAAAGTGAGAGAACAATCTAAAGAGAAAAAAACAGCAACAAAAAAGAGTAAAAGTGAAATTTCTGAAGATATTGATGTTAAAGTAGCAGAATATGAAGCAGAAAATTTTAATAAGCTTTTACGACAACAGAAGGAGATGTAGATCAAGAGGGCACAGGAACGAGCGAAATAGAATAACTCTAAATAATTATTTTTTTATAATTTTCTTAAATATATTTTTTTTTTAAAGAAAAAAAAAACGCTTTTCATAAACAACTTAGAGTAAACTTGTTATTAAACATTTTATTGGCAACTGCATCTTATTTGGATTATATGTGAATATGGAATGCAAATGCCTTACTAGAATTTCAATAAAAGTGCCCTGTCAAAAAGAGGAAAGTTACAAAATTTATACTTGTACTTAATCATTATTCACTTATCAGAAGTTTATAAATATGATAGATTGGATTTATATGGAATTACATAAAACAAAAAACGCTTGGTCGACAAGAACACAACATCGTTATGCAACAATTTATTAACTGTATTGTATTTTGTGTTGTCGCATGTTTTCTTGATAGGTAGTGCATTATGTTTATAATAATATATATAATAATATTGATAATCTACAATTAACATGATTCTTAGAAAAGAACACTTATTTTTCATATAGGATGTGTATAATGTGAAACAACTTCATCATAATTCTTAGTTCTTTAAAATTACTAAGGATTTTTTTTAAATTTTTCTTTTAAATTTTTAATTTTCCATCATTCCATATCTTTCCCTCTAATGAAACCCCCAACCACTCCATCTTCCTTCCACTCATTATATGCTAAAAATTGAACAAAAACAACTAACCTCAAATTTTACATATTATATTATTGTTGTTTTTGTTGTTGTTGTTGTTGTTGTTGTTATTGTTGTTGCTGTTATTATTATTATTATTATAATTATTATTCCCTTGAAATTAGACAAGAAATCACTGATTTTTTGCCTTTCTTGCGGTGTTTCGTGTTTGATGAAAAATTATGCATTTTTCGAAAATATGACTTGATTTGATTTTGTAGACCGTGCGATTCCCAACAATTTTGCAGATTCCTTGTCACTTCCCGTACACTACTGTGTAGGGAAGTATTGTAATCACGAAAAAATGGACCCTCGAGATTTTGATGTCAAACCAAGATTTAAGATGTGCGTGTGCGTGTGCGTGTGCGTGCGTGCGTGCGTGCGCGTGTGTGTGTGTGTGTGTGTGCGTGCGTGTGCGTGTTTGTGTGTGTGTGTGTGTGTGTGTGTGTGTGTGTGTGTGTGTGTGTGTGTGTGTGTGTGTATGTGCGTGTGTGTGAACGCTCTAGCGATTAAACGGCTGAACCAATCAATTTCGTGGGTATGTTACCTACCATGAGACTTAGATCTGTATACATTTTCCGCGAAATAGAACTTCCGGTTTATGTGGAAATCACAAAAACGTGCTTTTTTTCGAAAACTCCAATCAAATTGAAATTTTTACCATAAGTTTGGAATCACTATGTGAAGAACTGGCTAGTTTTTGGGTCAGATCGCACACGCGTCCAAAACATGTTCTGGGAATCTTAAAAGTTAAAATCAATCAAAATCTCAAAGTCGATTTTTATCACGATTACAATAGCTTGTTGGTTTTCATTTTAAAATGTAGATTTACAGGGAAAAAATTGTAGACTAGCATTGCTATAAGTTATAGTGCTAGTTTGAAAAATTCTTATCATGTAAAGCTACATTTTAAAATAAAAACGAACAAAGTATTCTAATCGTTCTAGTCTGTAACCAAAATCTTTCATTTCACGACAGGATATTAAAACAATTTTTCAAAATGACGGAGGTTTCGAGTATTATATGATGTAAACTTCATAACATAGAGTGTGTACTTTATATCCAGATATTGGTCGAAGTGCCAGAATTATTTTTTTACATAAATACTAGTAATTTTTTATGGAAAGTTGAATATATTTACTTGCACACCTGTGCTTTAATTTTTTTTTTTGTATAAGTTAATAAAGATCAATGTCGAAAACTCTGTACATGTAATAAATTTTCCAACATTTTATTACCTGAAATATTTCCAGCCTTACGCTTAATTTTAAGAATATATCAGTTCGTGATGTAATCAAAGCACATCATACAAAACCAATCTAATGAAATTTTACAATTAAAGTCAACCTTCTTAATACTTTATAAAAGCTCTCCATTCCATTGTTTATACTTATTTTGTAAACTGCATTTCTTGAAAATTATTTTTAACAAATGTATGCGAAATTTCTGCATGTCATAGTATATTCATCTCGCTGGAGCTATTTACGGATAAGCGATAAACAAAAATGGACCAAACAAGATTACAAGCGCCAGTTGAAAAAACCCCACCCCCGAAAAGCGGAACGTGAATCGTGACGTCATCGGTAATTTTGAAAGGCGTCGCGGCGCTGGATTTCTTTTAAAACACAACTCCTTCGACGTTCGCCTAAGACATTTCCTACAAGGAAATTTTTGTGCCTGACCTACCAATAAAACGTAAGACTACATTTTTATTTATTTTTATTTTTTCGAAAATTTCGTATTTTTTATTTAATTATTAGAGATTCTGTGTCTTCATAGAATTTGATATGATAAGATGTGATATTTTTAAACATAAATCCATCGAATGAATTAGTAAACATAAGTTAACATAGTGCATATGGTTTTAAAATAGGTGTTCAGCGTAATTTCGCAATTTGATTTGAAAAAATGCTTTCAATCATTGGATAAAAGCCAAGAATTATAATATTTGGCATATCTGAAATCGATTAATTTATAATTTGCTTTAGAAATGTTTTCAAATTGCAGTTACTATAAAATAATTTTAAAAAGTATTTTACAAGGAAATTTTGGAAAAGTTATAAGTGCAAATATAATCTTCTTATACCTTTCTCACCTTAAATATATTTATTATAAAAATTATTATTAAAAAATCATGATTATAATAAATTATTATTTTTATTTATAACAATAAAAAAAATTTGTACTTAAAGAGTTTTTTATAGTAAAAAATTGGTAATTCTGAATTTAGCATAATATCTACTTTTCGTATCTACATTCATTTTTAGTATTCCAAACCAAAATGTAGAACTATTAATTTAGTGGTGCCAATGTACTCGAAAGACATGAGCAAAAAATATTGTTGGTCTGATCCGTCATTTTTAATCTAAACGATCAGTGGTGTTCTTTAACGCGTGTTTTAATATCCCGACCAGTCTGACTAATAATTTATTGCCATACATTCATCGGTACCATAAGGGAGCATGCGAATTCCAGAACCTTGGGGCTTTTTCTCCTTTACTTTTTTGATTAAATAGTAATTTTGAAGTTGTTGCGGGTGCTCTAAATGCAATATTGACTATATATTTGCAAATATTATGAATTTGATCTTAAATGGAGCCATAATGCACCACAAGGTTAAATATTGTTTCCGGTTGTTCAGGCAAATTTGGTTATATACTGCTAGTAACCTTGTGATAAACTTTTTTATTGATTAACTTATTAATGAGATGTAGAGGGTAGTTATTGCTAAGGATAATTTCTTTAATTTTTTAAAATTCCGATTGATAGTTCCCGGTGTATCATGACATTTTACGCGGAGAATTTATAACTTAGTTGGATACATTTCATCGAACATCCGAGAATGTAGATTTTCGAGAAATATTAAAATCCCTCAATCACTACAATCATAAAAATTATCATTGAAAGGAATATTTGTTGTTCCTAGGTTAAATGTTTGACATTTTTTATTAATGGATGAATTTTTGGTATTGCCAATCTAAAAAGTGAAATGGGTAATTGCTTAGCTTTGATTGACAGAACTTTTTTGTTTGTTTATTTTGGTTCGGAAAGATTTACTTAATGTAAATTTTAAATATGATTATGCAACAAGGATGTTCCAAATATACATATTTTTAACATCCGTTTCATTTCATATTAAAAGAATAAATTTGAAGTTAATCCAGTAAATAATTTCGATAATATTAAACAAGATCCAAACATTTTTATTCGTCATTTGGTAGTAATTTTGGAATTATCAAGCCGAGATGTTCAGCATCTTTGCAGCTTGTTTAAATTTATGATCTTTCGTTTCTTTATGATTTATTGGAAGAAAGTGAGTCCAATATAGCTTAATTCGAAAAATAAAACATTAAAACATTAATAGTTGATAAATATTAAAATTGCAAATTATTTTAGTGAGGGAAGCTACTACATAACTCAAATTTCTGCCAATAATGTGCTCTTGTTCCAAAAATAACTATAATTACGCATTGTATTTTACAAAATAATAAAGTTTAATAGTTAAAATTTTCAACCTGTTTAGTTTTCTTTTTTCTTTCAACAGACACTTAAAATCGTCTAAATTAATTTATTTATAACTCAATCATTTTGGTTTGATTAATTATTTTAAAAAATTAAAAAGAATGTGCTGATGCGTAAATTTTGATTAAAATTTTGCTTGCATAACAATTTTTTGCAAGATACTTCATTTGATTAATGTAGGAGTACAAATATTTAAACGTCTTTAAACTGTTTATATTTTCTATCTATTGTAAACATTTTTTTTGTTTTAGAAACGTCAAGATGCCTCAAGCTGGAGAAGCTCAAAGTTTGTTCATGACTTTTCTTATCTTGGCTGTCCTTCTTTTGGCATTGTGGGTTTTATATGCGGGAATTGCGTAAAATGGAATTGTAAAATTACATATATAAGGTCGGTCCACTCTCCATCAATACATCAAAAGAAAATTTCGCACATTTACTATTTCATTTGGTCATCCAAATATTTATTATATAATGAAGCATCTATTTTAATTCATTTGAGAAAATATTTTTTGAAAAAATACAACGCGGTCATGTGTAAACAGCTAATTGAAATAATGTCGGTTATATTTGGCCCTGTCTATCTAATGTGCACCATTTAGAACGCGCGCTCGCGCTCATTATTTATGCATATTTTTGCATATCCATTCGGGTCAAATTGTCGCTAAAAGTGCATGCATTAAAAATGATTTATGGTGGTGCGTCTATTTACCACCGGAACTAGTCACTAACCAACGCTGAATGAATTGAGAACATTTTTTTAAAATTTATTCGAACGATCCGCGTGCAAATCTAATTTTATCCATTTTGTATATAATTATAATATTTACTACTACAGCGTGACTTATGGTTGATTTTATTTTTAGGATGCCATCATCAGAATTAAAAGAAATCAACTCATGCGGAGATATGCTGGAACTTCATTTATTTCTATTTTTGATAAAGACACCAATTTCATCATTTTATTAATAAAGTAAACATCATCGTTTTGTATATAAACATATGTTATAATGTGTTTTGCCGTTTCATTATTAAAATAATTGAGTAGAATTGTGTTTTATTGATACACTAATATTATAAAGAATAATAATTATTTCCTAATGAATAGAAAACAATATCAATGTTAAATGAGAATTGAATTGATGTGCAAACTTAATTTTACATATTAAGACTGAAAGTTCCAAATCTCTCTATGTTTTTTTTATCAAAGTAATAAATTAATAAAACTAATTTTTTAAAAATTTATTTTATTTAGGAAAATTTCGTTCCGCCACAGAGTAAATTAAAAATTTGTGATTTTAAACCAGGTTAGTTAATTTGTGTAAAATTTAATAATATTTTGAAGGAATTTAAACAGTGAAGTACAACTTATTAGTTGCAGTAATTGGTGTAAAATTACTGTTCTCCAAGTACAAGAACAGAATATTGTTCAGAAATTATTCGTTTTTTTACAATCACAAACAAATTTGTACAATATGAATGTATCATAGGTAAATGTTACATCAGTTTGTTGCATTATAATTTACCATTATTTATTTAATTATTAATTACTTTAAACGAGTAATTCTTATATATATATATATATATATATATATATATATATA
>JAODAH020052224.1:0-11735 GCA_027574865.2 Coproporus ventriculus | reverse complement strand
TTTTGAATGAAATGTGGCAACATTGTTATTAATTTTTTTTTATTTTTAAATAATAAAAATATTTTTAATTTAAAAAGTAGAAAAAATTTCCTTTCATTTGACACCCAACATGATATAAGTCATTTTATTCTTTTTTTACATTGTTGCCAAATTTATATTTTTAATTATGTTTATTATAGAAGAATTTAAAATTTTTTTTATTAATTTAAAAAATTTTAAAATAATCGAAATGTTAATTGATAAAATGTCAAATGACAGAATATTAGTTGTCAAAATGTCAGTTGTCAAAATTTCATTCATAAATTTTTTGGATTGAAATAAAGATAATCGAGTCTCACCGGGATTCGATTTTTTATCTTGGACCCTCAACAAGTGTTTATTTTATTTTTTAAGAAAAGCAAAAAATCCGATTTTTCAGAAAGAATTTTTTTAAAACGATCTAGATGGCTATGATTTTTATTTTATTAAATAAAAATCTACAGCCATCTAGATGATCAATTGAATTAACGAATTAAATAATAAAAATCTTCCAGATGGCTATGATTTTTATTATATAAAATAAAAATCATAGCCATCTAGATCATCATAAATAAAAATAAATCTTGTAGAATAATTAAAAAAATAAATAAAATATACAATCAATGGTAAGAAAATAAAAATTTACATAAAATTTGGCAACAATGTAAAAATATGAAAACTTGTGAAATGTATCATGTTTGGTCTCTAATGAAAGGAAATTTCTTAAACAATTCGAATATGATAATTTAAAATAATTTAATGTGGAGTGGGAAGTAATTAAGGGATGAAATATGAGAATAGAATGAATGTGCAACAGTGTACAAGATAATATTAAGGAAATCAGGTTGGTGAGTAAGCGCAATATTAGATCCCGGTCAAAGATCACGACTTTCCCATGGCCTGCACCATAAAAAAACAAAAATTCATTAATGATGGAGAGGAGATGGAAGAAACATGTTCGCTGTTGATCTGGTCTTATGCCGTGACCGGCGCACTCGTGATTTTCAAATAAACACAACATCATTTTACCATATGCAGATTCATAAAAAGAGACGAGGTGGGGGGGGGGAGGATTAAGAGATGATCATATCCCCTCCCTCCATTTCTCATCGTATATAATCTAATAAGTCACGATCGTGGAAAGGTAGGAGGGGAGGGTAGAAAACTGGGGCAATCAGATCCCAAGAGCTAATCTGAGAAGCACATTCCACTAAATCCCCCCCCCTCCTCTACTCATTTAAATGGAATTGTTCTTTAGGGAATCGTTTAAGAAAGGAGGGGGGGGGGGGGGTAAATTGAAATTTGTACTTATAAAATTCTTGTTGAATTGGATGAATTTATTGAATTAATTGTTTTTGGCATGGACTGGTGAATTCTAAAAATAAGAGGCGTACGGCCAAGTTACAGCTTGACTCCCCTGCACCCCTCCCCCACCCCTCTCACATAACAGAATTTCATTTCAGGATTTCCTGTTGGCAGCAGGCACGCGTCCACTGCCATGTGCCACATTAATCACCCGACAAAATACTTCATTATTATTATAAAATCGCATTTCGATTTGGCAACACCGCACGCTCATGTATTAATCATCTTTCAATGAACAAAAATTTATGTTTTAACATTTAAATTTTTTTTTTTTTTTACTATCTAGATGGCTGTGGATTTTTATTTTATAAAATAAAAATCATAGCCATCTAGATTATCAACAATTAAATACGAAAATTAATTTTTTTAAGAAAATGTTAAAAATGATGTAATGGCAAATGTCAATTGTCAAAATATTTTTCGGAAATTTAAATTAAAAATTTTGGATTGGGGTAAAGATAAAAAATCGAATCCCGGTGAGGCTCGAACTCGCGACCTTCGGCTTTCCGGGCGTCGCACCGCCATCTAGAGATCATAGAAATTGATTACCAAATTAAATAATAAAATGTTGTAGGTGGCTGTGATTTTTATTTTAAATTTTCTTTGAAAACATAAAAGAAATGTGATTTGCATTATCAAAATTTGTTTTCCATTTGAAAGCGGAATGGATCTAGAATGCGGTTCTTAGTCATAAAATTTGTTTCGGATTAGTTTCGCGAAATGTCAAGGTGACATCTAGAGGAAAATACGCGCACGATTTTAAAATAAAAAATATTAAAATAAAAATTATTAACAAAATGAACAGTTACGTTCTAGTGATCACAGTGTGCGTGTCACTATTTTGTTTTTAGATGTGACAGCGGTAGGTGGAAAAGCGCGCGTGCGCACACACACGCATGCATCGCGCGAAATTTCCAATAGGAATATAAATGAGCGCCTTTTAATGCATATGGATCGCAGTGTGCGGCTTTTCTTACATCATTTCAAATAAATAAATAAATAAACGCATTTGGCCAAGGTCGGTGATTGCAAAAGGTGCGCTCATTTATTATTACCGGATCAAATTTCTTT
Organism: Coproporus ventriculus; assembly: GCA_027574865.2. Lineage (NCBI taxonomy): Eukaryota > Metazoa > Arthropoda > Insecta > Coleoptera > Staphylinidae > Coproporus > Coproporus ventriculus. Next base: position 9,281 of record JAODAH020052224.1, on the reverse strand, counting down.
CTTCTTTTTATTATAATAATCCCCCCTCCCCCCTCCAACACACACCAAAACCATTTGGTTTTAATCTTAATTGTTGTTTTTCTTTCTTTCTTTATCTGTATGCAAATATTTGCGCGGTTTTTCCAAGAAAGGTTTTTTTTTATGACCCGCGGTTTGATTGTCGGGAAAGATAAAATGCAAAAAGAAAACACCCTACCTCCGCTCTTATAATGTTGCAACACCGCAATATAATAAATAATAATAAACGCATTTTAATTATTCTTACCAACGCATAAACAAAAAATAATAATTTACAAATGGAAAAAGAAAATAATTTTAAAAAATTTTGATACCTACTTGATTTTTTTTTGTGATCTAGATGGTTATGATTTTTATTTTTAAATAATAATAGTCATAGCCCACTTAGAAGATTTAATTATTTAATTTGGTAATCAATTTAATGATCCCTTATAAAATAAAAAAATCGTAGCCATCTAGATTAGAAATTTTAAAAAATATTTTTGAAAAATTCTCTCTCACTCACTCACATTCTTCTCTATCATATCGTCTTTGTTCCGCTCATCCATGAAAAATAAATTTTTTATATAAAAAAAAAGTCGAGTTTGACTGTGGAAAATGTCAGAAAAAAAATTCTTAAATTAAGTGCGATTATTGGGCATAATGTTCAAAATACGCAGTTGCCAGATTGTTCATGGAAAATTTTAATTTCCCTCCCATTCTTCCCTTTTTCTTTCTTTTTTTTTTATTCAATTCTTTGAGATGACAGTACACAAAAATAAATATAAATCAAGACGGCTAGGAAAAGACACTTGTTGAGGAAATTGCGATGTCGCGCGCTCAGGGATTTCCCCGCTCACCGTCGGAAAATTTCTGACTCATAAACAAAAAGGAAAAACCGATACATTTAATTATCATCGATTATCAACAACAAAAAAAAATTAATTAGTGATGACAGCTGTCAATTTAAAAAAATTAATTTGCATAAAAATTGAAAAGAAAATATTTAAAATTTTATCTGTCAAATTAATTTATTTTTTGAGTTGGCCATGTGGGTAATCAAATAATAGCCCCCTACAAGATTTTATTATGCAAATTATCTAGATGGTTGCGATTTTTATATTTTGACATTTTAACGTTTTATATTTCATTTTTGACTTTTTGACATTTTTAATTTTTCGACGTTTCCGCTATTTGTATTTAATTTGATTGGCGGTTACTCATTCAAAACTTTTATGTGGGTGATTAGAATGTTGCATCTCCCATGATTTTTTTTTCTTTTTTGAGTTTTCTGAGTTGGCGGAATTGCTTCTTTCCATTTACAGTGCGAGTTATGCAATTCCAGATAATTGGACACATCCAATGTGGGTGCGGAAGGTTATGCAACATAAGCACGCGCACTTTTATCCTTCCATGCACTCTTTGATCATTTTTTTCTTTTTTTTTTTTTTTTTTTTAATTGTCAACTGTAATTAATATATCCGACAGGAAATTTATTTATTCAATCGCGGATATTTAAATGTTCCAAAGGAAACAATGATCTAGTTGGCTATGATTTTTATTATTATATGTATAAGAAATACCCATAGCTATCTAGATTATTATTAAAAAAAAATAGAATTTTCCATTTTCATTAAAAAGTCAGATGCATATTTTAATTTATATTTTGCTGAGATTTAAATAAAAATTTGGAATTGGAGTAAAGATAAAAAATCCAATTGGATTTTTTATCTTGGATCCACAGAGTTTTTCTCCAATTTTTTCAAAGAAAAATGAAAAACGCCATTTTTCATTAATTTATTAATTTTTATAATAATCTAGTTGGCTATGATTTTTATTTTATAAAATAAAAATGGCAGCCATCCAAATGATCAAATTAATTACCGAATTGAATAATAATAAAAAATCTTTAAGGGGGCTATGATTATTAATAAAAATTTTCATGGAAAATGCGATTTTATATATATAAAAAAAAATTCATTTTAAATCCATGAAAATAAAATAAAAAAAAAAATTAAATTGTTGGGTTGTCTTTTAATAAGAAATACGAATTGAAATGCGTTTTTTAAGGTTATGTGCTGAAGATGAAAAAAATTTCGTTTGGAATTCGGTTCGTTTATTAATTCATATAAGCAGTGCGTGTCAGATCGATGGATCTATATTTAACTGGAGGTTAATTTTAGAATTTTCTTTGTATATGCGCCGGTTTAATTATGATTGCACGCCTTTCAAATATTTTTCTTCGGTTTTTAACTTTAAAAATTTTGTTATTTTTTTTTAAGTGAGGTTAAGTTATTCGAAACTTATGTGAACTAAACAATTTTTATTTATTAATCAAACTGTTCGTTATAGAAGGGCTGTCCCTTATTAAGATTAAAAATATTCCCTCTCCCACCCCCAATCTTCAAATATATTATAAAAAAAACTAAATAAAATGAAATTTTGTGGCGATGCCTGTGCCCATATTATCAGGCACGCCCACCCCCATTGTATTTATCAGATCGGATGGCGGTGAGGAATTGTGAATGAGGTTCATTTACATTATTAGTTCGGTGGTTAGTTACCGTGAATCCTGTCAAACAATGGTGCACGTGCCACACCTGTCCGATCACCTGGAAATTGCGCCCGCATCGAAAACTACCCTCATACGATGGAATGCCGCCGAATTTTTTTTTCTTTTTTTTTTATCTTCGTACTTTTTTTGACATTCAATCGGCCATATTTTTATATACAAATCAAATAAATTTTCCACGGCTCAATTCAATTTTTATTTTTTATTATAAATTTTAAATTAATTCATAAAAAATGATGTGAAGATTAATAGAATGAAGTTGTAGGTAAAAAAAATGCGGGAATTTTAAAAACCAACATGTGAAATTGTTACAAAAATCGTTGAAATGTTAAAAATATGAAATTCTAAAACTGTCAAAAATCATGAAACGTCAAAGTGTCAATTATCGAAATGTCTCGTAAATTTAAATAAAAATTTTGGATTGGGGTAAAGATAAAAAATCGAATCCCGGTGAGATTTTTTATCTTGAACCCTCAACAAGTGTTTATCTTATTTTTTTAAGAAAAACAAAAAAACCGATTTTTCAAAAATAATTTTTTTAAATTCTAATCTAAATTGCTACGATTTTTATTTAATAAAATAAAAATCATAGCCATCTAGAGATCATCAAATTGATTACCAAATTAAATAATTAAATCTCCTAAGTGGGCTATGACTTATTATTTAAAAATAAAAATCATAGCCATCTTTTTTTTAGAAATTTTTAACTCTCGAAACGTCTAAAACTTTTAAAAAAATTTTAAAAATGACATCAAAATCGTATTTTTGCAACATTGCCAAATCTGGCGTGGATATTTTTCTTTGAACAAAACAACTAAATTAAGTTTTAGAACCACCTACCCACATACTTCCTTAACTATGTTGCATTTATTTACATTTTACAATTGTTGCACTATTGCCAACTGTACAAATTCAAATGTTTCACGTTAAATGTTTCGTGTAATTGGAAACATCTCGCGGGTATTTTCATGTGGTGATTGCGTGCAGATTCTTTATTCAAAAAATGGGCACGAGAGGGGGTAAAAGAGATGGAAAGAAGAAGGGGGGAGGGGGTGCGCGCGCTTTCCTTCCGGTTAACATCTGGCGGGATAGTGCGTACTCCCCGCTCTAAAATTAACCTTCTCTGGAGAGTGGTTTGCATTGCGAACGTTTCTGAATTTTTTTTTGTTACAGATCTAGATACCTACGCCACAACATCAACAACATCAAACAACAACAAAATCAAAAGAGGTAAACAATTTTTTTTTATTATTAGAATGAACTTGACATTTAACCTCTAATTTCCCTTCTGAATCTAACCTACAATTTTTTTTTTGCAACGTTGCCACAATAATTTAAACCTTTTTTTAAGGATTTTTTTTTAATAATAAAATATGAATTTACAATTAATTATAAAAATTAATTTACAGTGTTGCCATCTTATGTTAACTTTTCGTGGTAGATATGGGTTGTTGGGTCTCAAATGAAAGAAAATTTCATCCTGGATAAGAATCCCGCGGTTTTAATTTTTTTTTATGAATCGATAGTTTGGATGAGGTGGAGGAATAAGGGGGCAATGTGATACCACCGCCGAGCGCCCACATAATGTAAACCCGCGCGCGCAGATGGTCCCGATGCATAAATAAATGAGAACATTTCTATTTCTGATCGTAGATTTTCACACTTTCATTAATAACCATCGAGTTGGAAGGGGGAGAAAAAAGGGGGGGAATTCAATTTTTGAATTAATTTACAATTTTTTTTAAATGAAATTGATGTTCCCTGCGAATTTCGGGTGATTCCCTCATCTCATCCGTCAAAAATTCAACGCCAACTTTACATTTTAATAATTTAATTATTATTTAAAAATTTTTATTTACGTATCATTCCATCTCTTTTTAATACATTTAATCCATTATTGTTACATCCTTTTCTTACTCATTATTAGTTGAAAATTGGAAGAAATATTTAAGATACCTATGAAAAAAAAGTCAAAATGACAAGTGCTGAAATGTCAAAATGTTAGGATCAAAATTTTTAAAAATGTAAATTAAAAATTTTATAATGGGGTCAAATACTAAAATTTTCATGAGAAATTCGATTTTATAAAAAAAAATTCATTAAAAAATCGCATTTTTTCCCTGGCAATTGAATGTTTTGTGTGGGCGTTTTCAGCGCCTCCTATTAAATTTAAGTCAATTCGAGTCAATTACTATAATCGATTTAGATGAACGCGCGCTATATGTGTAATAAGTGCTACCAACAGTCACATCACTTTTTTTTCTTTTTATTTCACATAGTTAACAAAGATAAATAAGGGCGCGCGCGTGAAATAACACAAAAAAAAATGGGGCAAGCACTCGCTCAACTTCATTCACCGTTCTGCTTCTACTCTGGAACACCTGTTGTTCCTTAAAATATCATCCTGCCGTCCGTTTCCGGTTTATTATCCCAACAACGAATCCCCAAAAACATAAAATTTTAATTAGAAAAGGCGCAAAATTCATACCAATTTGATTTAAGATTTTTTCGTTTCTATATATTTATGGTGGCTACACTGAATTAAATGTCAAAATAATTTCACAGATGACTATTTAATTAAGAAAATAAAAAGCTTTAAATACGCTATGTGGATCACGGCTAAGTTGACCCTAAAGACCCCAAAAGTCACTTCAATTTGAATTATGATTCCGTGTGCGGCAAGCCCATTCCATCAAGAGATAACAACAGTTACGGGAACAAAGATGAGAACTAGATGCCCCCCATTCAAGATTAAAAAAATTAAAAATGTATTCAAAGCCAACTTCAAATTTATTATTTATTTAGAGTGTCGGCTATGGATTTGATGTAAAACGCTAAGAATTAATTGATTTATTTACAGTTATTGCATCAGATGTGCAATGTGTGCGGGGGAAGAAAAAGAGAGAGAGAGAGAGAGAGAGTGAGGAGAGCGGGAAAAGGAAGATCCTACGCCCCCTTACTCCCACAAAATCCCGACTCTCAATCCGAAAAAATAAAAAAGTAAATAAATGAAGAAAAAAAAAATGAAATGAAAGAAAGAAAGAAAGGAACAATGATGGAGTTAGTTGTGCGGGTGTGATGGGGGAAGGAAGGTAATGTTCCGTGTAAAGGACAAAGACGGCGGGCGTGTAACGTGCCGTGAAACTGGTGCGGTTTTCGAAAGGTTAACGCTTCACTTTGAACTTCAACTTGGAACAAAGAAGAGTTGCGCGCACAATTTGACCCACTGACTTCTCCTGGCCGATGTGCATCAGATAATTCCGCACTCGGGGGCCCCCTCTTCAACAAACTCGTTCGACAAAGAAACGAAAGTGGGGCACAAGCAAAAAAAAAACAAAGAAAACAAATCACGATTAGAAGATTAAATGAATTAAAAGCACCGTGAGAATGCCACTTATTGACATTTCAGAATGACATATTTATTCTACATCTTTATAAATGACAACACCGTAATTATATTACATCTATTAAAAAAAAATTTAAAAAAGGTTTCTTCCCTAACCATTTTGACTTTTTACCTCCAAACCTCAAATTATGTTTTTACTAAATTTTTCTTTATTTTTGAATGTGTGAAAATTTTTGACAGCATTGCAAAAAAAAATATCCTTCCATTCATCCTTTTCCAAATTTGATCCTCCATTAAACTAAAAAAATCTATTTACTTTCATTATCTTTATTGTTAACGCATTGTATGTTTTACAGAATGCAACGGATAATGATAACTTGGAACGTATCAAAATCAAAATTTAGGTCGTTTCTGCCAGCTTGAAATTTTGCCCTCCCGTTATTGGAAATATGAGGGTGAGCAAAGTTTCAGGTGTGTGGAAGTGGCCAATAAACCTCATTCTGACACAACAAACATTCATAACCTACAAAATTTTGAATGGAAGGACAATTTTGAAACTATTCCCAAGATATAAACTTAAGTCAGCACGCTTGAACTTTGTTTTTCCTGTGCTATTCAACTAGGTGAGCAAAGATTCAGGTGTGTTGGCACTAAACATTCACAATATACTAATCGACAATTTTATTTTCTTCGACAGCACACCGAGTACCAGGATTATGAAGAAAATTCTTTAAAAATTCCGTACCGTTACGACATTTTATCATTTTAAGGTTAATTTCCAGGGTAATTATAATTATTTTATTAATTTTAAGAATTTTTATGTGTGATAATTAAATATTTTAATTATAAATCACTTAATTTCATCAAATTATTTCAAACATATAAAAATTACAGCAATTTTATTTTTTAAATTTCCCTAAATGAAATAAATTGCATAATTTCACAATTTTTCAAATTTAATTTTCCATTTCTTTATTTTTTAATTAGATATTTCGTTTATTTGCATGTTATAACTAAGATAAATAAGTTGGTATACCTGTGAAATATTATGTTGGTAACGCAAGTTTACAATTTCATGTCGTATGTTAAATAATATTTTTTTACGAGAAACTGTTTAAAATTGAGAGAATTAATGTAGAAATATTTATTAAATATGAATTTAATGTAAGTAAACAGTTTTAGTAATCATGTAAGTTAATCCAATAAGTTCTTAAATGTATCCTTTGAAATTATAAAAAGTTAGGTTATGATCATGAGGGTATAATGATATATTTTTCCATTTGTAACATTTCATTTCTATATGCTATCAATTAATGTAAACTAATTACTATCTAAATTTAAAATTTACTACATGTTATTCTAGGCATTGACAAAAGTGATTCTGATATATGCAGAAAGTGCGTTTGACGTAAGCATCTTCCAAATAAAAAACCTGCCACGTAATATTTTAAAACCTCCATAAGGCATTGTGAATGAATATGCTACATAGTTTAGGTTATATATTTGTAAATGTAACTTTAAGATTGAGATGAGTCCCATATTTACTGACACTTTCTTCAATTTTATGAATGTTTTATTGACGTTCACTATTCAGCTTTTAATTTCTATATCTAATTCCCAGTTTTTTCTGAGTCATTCCTTTAGGTAGTTGAATTTATTTACTCATTTTATCAGTTGATTATGTTTCAGACTTGTGTTGCAGAATTCTCTCAACTTTTCAGTAATAATTAGATATTTTCAGAGATTTATATTCTTTTGCTATGTTTATAAGAAAATATCTTGTAAATTGTTTATGTTTTGTGTGATTACTGCTGCGTTCTTCAAATGCCTCTTAGAATTGAGAAGTAATAAAAATTGTGCTAGATGAATAAATCACTACTTAAAAAAAATTCCATTGTATTGAATTGATCTCTTCAGTAATTTTGTCTTCGTAGTGTGAAAAATGTATTACTCCATAAGAGAAAATTGAAGCTGGTCAAGGGTCAATTCTGATTATCTCAATGACCAATTAAAATCACCACGTGTCGACAAAACATGTTTCTTAGTATTGTACAAATTTATGCAGTTATCAAAGATCAGCAAATTAAAAATACTCGCAACACACTGCATAATGTTTATTTGTTCTGGAAGCAGCTTTTAACACCAGCATTGAAAATTTTTTTTATCAACTTGTCATGTTAAGAAAAAACGTTATTCATTAGACATTAGGAGATTATTTATAAAGCAAGAAATTTTCTACGATAATAAATTCTAGTGGTTAGAGATCGTTGTGTAAAATACTCAAAAACTTTTCAAAATCTAAAAAATGCTGTTACTACTTCTCTCTTTCCTAAATGAGGGGAACTTGCCATACATACCATTTTGACATTCTCTAAACTATACTCATTAAAAAATTATCTTAAACTTAGAAGCATTCTATTCAATCCCAAATTTTCCTACCAAATGGTGCAGCACAAAACATTAGTTGTTGTACTAGCTAATTCATTTTGCAACTGAAATTATATTAAACATTAATCGCACTTCAACCCCCACATTAACGATCATTTATTGTAATCCTAAAAACTGTTTTGTTAAATTTTTAATGAAACTTCTGTAAATTTAACAATATATTTTTACCTTTTTTTTCTGTGACTAAATTTTCTAAATAACAATTGCTTATTCCAGGTTAAAAAAAGGCAAGACAATATTTGAAGATAAATAAGTGAAACAATGGTCATCTAAAGAGAGTGTTGGAATTAATACAGAAGATGAAATCATAGAGGGACAATATATTCTGTGATAAATTTTATTAAAGGAATTAAAGCTAACCGAGAGTGTATTTATAATAAATTTTTAATTGTTTTAAATTTGTTGTTTTATTTCCTGTGAAAAATTCACTAAATACGAATCCAATATACTTATGTGCATTTTAATTTAATTTCCCTCATAATAAGTTATGTGATTTGTTATACGCACGTGTATGTTGGGTTGCCTAGTTTAGATAATTTTTAATGAAGAAATGGAATTATCAATAATTGCATTTGCCACTTTAAATTTTATCATCTAGCATACTCAAATACCTCTTTCCGTTCATGTTCTCCTGATACAAAATCCTTGTTTAGTTTTCAAACTTCGCATTAGTTTGCTTCTTAATAATTTAACGAAAATTCAGATTTTGTATCAGGAGAACATAAACACGAAGAGGTATCCGGGTAGCAGGAGATAGTTCGGTTCACTTTCATGAAAAAATGTAAAGCGGCATACGCAATGTAAAGCCAGCAACTTGTCAACATTGCATTTGCCGCTTTACATTTTTTATGAAAGTGAACTGAACTATCTCCGGATACCTCTTCGCGTTTTGTTCTCATACATAAATCGAAATTTCTG
>JAODAH020052209.1:0-11410 GCA_027574865.2 Coproporus ventriculus | reverse complement strand
TTAGTAATACGTCGGTACATATTATCGCCTCATAAAAATATTTGAAAAATTAATTTAAATGTTAGTGATTGTTAACTTGGTTGCCTAGTTGGATGGGATAAACTGCAGGATTACCATAAATAATGAAATAATTAACTGTTAATCCATAAAATTCTCTTTTAATTTTAAAATAGCCGCCAAACTAATCCGTCTTCCTCCTTTTCTTTCATTTCCCTTTTTTCAGTTGGCAAAACTGAATGTCAAATTCAAATTGCTTTTTAAAATTTAACCTCAAAATTTTAAACACATTTTCTCATTATAAATTTATAAGATTAGTAATAATAATCTTAAAAAACATTTACAGCAACAAGAGGATTTGAAAATTATTGTAAAAATGAATGAAGAACAAAAGAAATCAATAATGACCAAAGAAGAGCGATTAGCTTTAGCGAATAAACTCGATAAAGAATTAGATGAATTCATTGAAAATCTGCCGAAACGAAAGCTAGAGGAAGGTCCCCCGGATGAAAACTGGTTGGAAGAATTAAGTAATCATCCATTTTTCTTAAATAAATCCCCTGAACCGGGGGATAAATTACATCCGTTATATGAAGGTTTGCAACAATTAAAGTATGATCCGAATGAAAACACTCCTGAAGGTAAAAAAAAACTTTTTTTTTTACTTTTTAAATTAATTTTGCTCTTTCAGAACTCGCTTTATCTTATAAAGAAGATGGAAATTTCAATTTTAAACATAAAAATTATCGATTGGCTATTATTGCTTATACTGAAGCAATTAAAGTTAAATGTGGAATTGCAGATATTGAAGCGTCTTTATTGAATAATCGCTCTGCTGCAAATTGGTTTCTTAAAAATTACCAGTGAGTTTTTAAATGTAAAGACTTAACAAATGAAACAAACAACTTGAGAACGGGTATAAACATAACCTTCGGTGCATCGTAACTGTTCATAACCAATATCAGAATTTATATTCGAAGAACACATACTAAGTTTATATGCGTTTTCAAGTCCTTCATCTGTTTGACAGATTCATTTAATTTTTTGAGGTTATTTTTTCAGTTCTTGTCTTCGGGATTGTATCTTGGCTTTAAAGTTAAACCCTAATTATGAAAAGGTGATTGTCCGTGCGGCAAATGCATGTTATGCAATGCGCCAATATGAAAGATCCATTGAATTCTGTGAAAAAATTTTGGTAAATCAACCCGAACGTAAAGACATGTTAGAATTAAGTAAGAAATGTGTGAGGGCAATGAAAGAGCAAAATAGAGATATGAGGAAACGTGAAGCAGCAAAGAAAAGGAAGAAAGCCGAGGAGGAGTTGTTGTTGAAGGAAATACAAAAACGTAGGATACAATTCTCGGAAAAAATTGGTAAAAAATCTTGTAAATAAGAAATACTATGGAATAATTTTTTTTGTGTTTTAGGATTAAATTTAGAAATTTTAAAACCACGCTTTCAAGAATTATCGGATCATCCAGTTAGTTTAAATGGAGAAATGAGGCTTGTTTGGCCGGTTGTTTTTATGTATCCTGAATATCAGGTGATGGACTTTGTACAGCAATTTTGTGAAGATAATACGTAATTAATTTAAAATTATGTTGAACTACTGAGATTAGTCAATTTATTTTTAGATTCCACGAGCAAATTTCTAATGTTTTGGAAGAAAGGCCTAATTGGGATAAATCAGGTGTTTATGTTCCTGATAAAATTAATGCTTATTACGAAAATGAGGAAAAAACTAAAGTGCATAGAGTTGATCTTCATAAAACTTTGCACGACGTTTTAAAAAGTGACAGGTAAATTAAAGAAAAACATATTAAGGCTTTACAATAATTATTCTGGTAGATGCATATCATTTCCTGACCTTTAATTGTTCCAAGCAGACTGTATCAATTCATATAAGTTTAAGTTGGTATTGCTGTTTAATGACAGAATCTTTTACCAAGGCGTATGTATCATTAATACTGGCACATTTTGCTTGCAACAAGACCTTTTATATTTAAAAAAAAGTTTTTTTGACACAATACGCTTTTTATCTAATCGGTAATACCAACTTGAACTTAGACTCACTAAAATCTTCAAAATAGACAAGTTTTTGAAGGCGTTGTTGGAATTTAATATTTCTATATTTTTACAGTTTCGTAATACGTTCTGGTACACCATCATTCATCCTACTGATTAAAGATAGTGCAATGGAAAAAGAATTTCTTAGTAAATATTAAAATGAAATGTATTTTTAAAAATGTTGCTTTTTAATTGCAAACCTAATGTTTCCATTTCCGTTCAAATTCCATAAAATGTTAATCCACGTATCCCAAAATTTAATCCTCGATCAAAATGAAGATAGATTAATTTATTAACTTTATGTCGCATCTGGATGGATCATTGGAAATTAAAATTAAAATTCGCGCTAGAAAAAAATGTTGGTATTAGGTAAAAGTTGGTGCATATTGTAGGGAAATGCGGTGAAAGTGATGTATTAGGTTGGGTGCACTGTCGTATATTTATACAAAATGGCCGTGCTGGTGTAGAGTGGTCCGTGATAAAAGTGCACGTAAAATTCGCCAGAATTTTAACATAATTAATCCCCGTATGAGCTGATTCTGTACATAAATGTGTCCAGTGAGATCCGCTGCGTGCGTGACGCGTACCCTCTCGCCACCAAATCGCACCGAAATGTGAAAAAACGGGCCCAAAAAATGTGAGTGCATCTCTTTGTTTCCTACTGTTGACTATGTTGTACAGTGGACATTTTTCTAAGTTCAACTGAATGGTGATCAACTTGACGACCAGTTATCACCACCCCTTCTTGTGATATTTTTACATTGTTTTACGTGAGTATCTCGTTTTCATACAAAACCCACCCCAAATCTTAATAAATCGTGAACAATTCAAGGCGAAAAATCGAAAGTAGGACACCGATACTTTGGGCGTTCACTGTAGAATGTCGACAATATTTATCTGGTCCACCACACATTTTGATTTATGTATATTCTTTACAATTTTTATTAAAACTATCGATTTATCGGCTGGTTATTACCAGATTCGTCCGAACCATTAACCCACCCCAATTTCAAAAAATCCCCACGCGCTACCAACAATTTGAAAATTAATTTTTTTCAACCACCACACCTTGACTTTAATTATCAGTATCACTAACAAATTAATTAAAAATACCAATAAATTATATGCACTTGTAATTGAACATCCTAATTAACAATTTTATGCTGCGATATAATTAAAATATAGTACCTAGTTTAAAAAAGTATTCTTCTTCTAATTTTTTGTTAAATCGGTTTAAAAAAGTGATTAATTTTATATTAACGGAAGATGATTTAAAAAAATCTAGTTTTCATCCAAAATCAAGTAGGCGAACAGTGAGCTATCATTTTTTTTTTTTAATTATTTTTAATTAGCTACCCATATTTATATAAGATTGTTTAAAAAAATGTTTTCCTATATTTTATTGTATTTATCTTAATTGATTACTTATGTATTTTCTGAAGTAGTTTCTGATGACATTTTTATACAGAAAGAAAAAGAGTGATGTCAACCTATATAGTATAAACAAATGTCAGTATAAACAAACTTTAAGCTACTGGATCCCATCATCTTGAAATGTTTATTTTCTATTTTTGAGAAGGGTGCACTTTAAATTTTATCAGAAATAAGCTTTTTTTTAATTTTTGTGAGACATTGTCTCGGTAAATTTTCTTAATTGTTTTTATTTTATAAATTCGTTTTGTGCTTATACTAAATACTTTCACTGAAAGGTAATGAAGGTTTACTAATTAAAAAGAAATTTGTTGAAAGAACAATCAGACATATTATAAGCAGTCTCAGTTTCATAATTTAATCCTTCACAATTCACAAGTAATTTATATTACGTCTAATTAATTATGCATTTATTACCGTTTTTAATGATATTGTCAAGTTTACATGCAATTAGTCTTAAGTGGTGGTATCTTTTGCGTTCAATTGAGTAATTGTTATTGTACTATCGAAGGTGTATATACCAGATTTGTTCCATTGGTTTATCAATGTATATTTTTACGCCACAAAAGTAAAATTAACAGGTAAAAATATTATGCAGTTGAATAAGATAATTTTCACTACTTCACACATTAATAGTTAATTTTCCGGTCATTTAAAAACATCTTAATTGTTTTATGACCTTCCTAAATTTTCTAAAAGGAATGTCATTTCTCCTCCTTCTAATAACAACTTTTTCATTGTGGCCACTTGATTTACGGCTTAATTGGGGGTGCAATGAAACAACATGGTGGCACAACTGGTGGACACATTCCATCTTTCCCCATTACAGCAAAAACTTGTGCAATATTTACAAAAAGTTTCATTTTTATAGATTCCACCCTTACTTTGGAGACTGTCCTGATCCTTCTTCGGTCATAAAAAATCACAGACACCACACACAGTAAGTACAAAATCATATTTTGATTGTTAGGATGAAATCTTGTGCATTATTTAAAAAAATTTTATTTTTTTGTTAAATTAAACTAGAAGTATGCGCTTGAGTTATAAAAAAAAGTAAATATTCGTAGTTATGTTAGTCATATTAGTTTGCAGAATAATAAAATTTTTGTTTTTTCAGATACTCACCTAAAATGGAATTGCAATATAATGGAATGTGAAATACGTGTAGTGTAGTAAAATGCATTTAAATCAAGAGAATGTTTTAAAAGAAAGACTTTCGCTTGTGGATGTGCCGGTGAGGTCGTGCAGCTGTGGGACGACTAGTCCCAGAGACGATAATTTAAATGGCGGCACGACGCCCCCTTGGAATACTCTGTACTGTGATTCATTTAACCCTAGACATGGCCGTAACAAAATTCAAGCTGCTACTAGATGTAATTTATTCTTAAGCTTAGTTGTAAGTTTGTATTTATTATTGCATATGTGCCTAAAATTTAGCGAGAGCGTACAAAAGGCGTCAATTGCGAAATTCGTACTGGTGGCATGCGTCATGTCACATTCTTCAGTGCACGCATTTACAAATGAATTTGATAAAGCGGAGCAGTTTTTGGATAAAATTAATTTAGAACAGAGTATTGCTGCGGTGCTGCAAAAAGTTGCTTACGGGTCCACTACTAAACGGTCAATTCCGGATAATGCTTATCCGGTCACGACACTCTCAACTCCTCTACTCACTACCTATCGATATTCAGATGGTAATGACGAGTACTTTCGGGTGGACGTAAAAAATCCAGACAACCGTGATATACCACGATCAAATTTTGATTATGATCAAACGGGTGAAAATGGAGATTTCGATTCTGGTTACGGATCCGATCTGGAAAAGGATCATGTACTACCAACATCTGCTCCGGCAGCAGATATTTTAAAGAGCAACAACAATAAGAATTACGATAATCCAAATCGTTATAATAACGATAGGTCGAAACCTAATTTTGAAAGTTACAATATAGAATCGGCCACAGAAAATACATACAAAACCACAACGGGGTATAATACGTTAAGAAATGTTCGTCCTACAAAAAGTATATACAGTAAAGATGTTCCTAGTTACGTACCTCCTAGTCGGGCGTTCTTCACCCCTCCACTCCCACCCGAATATTTAAATCCTTTTGCCGACAAACCTACTCTTCGCGGGACGAATTCAGACGGGTTTGTAAACCGACGCCCTATTCCACCTCCAAGTCTCATGCCAAATAAAGATCGAATTCCATTCCGCCCTGATCTCCCCCCCAATAAAGTCATTAATATCGAACGGATACCAGAAAAAATGCCAAGTTTAGATCACAGTTTGAAAAACCATACCATCGAAGATAAATTTGAAAAGAAGAAAACACTAAACACCCCTTCGCAGAATTTAAATGTGGATCGTCTCGGGGAATTTTACGGATTAAACCGCCAAAATGAAACAAATTTCGAATATGAAAAAACATACGTACCTGGCATAACGAGAATATTAAGTGGCTCAAATGGTCGACATGATGAAAACCATGACATTTTATTAAGGACAATAACTGCAACTCCAAATATTCAACGCTCTGAAAATAAACATACAAAACCTCGAAACCCAAATCCTGAAGTACCTAAAATTCAGACGCCCGAATTGAAAAATGAACGTGTTGAAGAACCACCAAAGAAGGAACCCCCTGAACCCGAAAATAAACCGGTGGAACGTTCAGAGAGCGTAACGGTAAAAAAGGAAACTCTTGAAAGGGTAGATCATAACCTCAATTTGGACTTGACAACTCAAAGTTCTGAATTTAATCTCCCAAATGTCAAGACCAAAAGAAACAATGTTACGAAAGCTTCATCGGATGAGGTCTGGTTCATTGCTTGGAATGTACACGTTTATTTAGTCGTCTTCTGTTTTATTATCTTGGCTGTTTATTCAATTTTTAAATTGGTTCGGTATGAAAACGATCCGCATATGTTTAGTAAGAGTTATTTCCTTACCATACACTTGATGTTAACCGTGATATGTGTACTACGAATTTTCTACTTAACTTACGATCCGTACAATGTGGATAAATCGTTTAATATTTTTCTTTACGATTTTTTGCATAATTTTCCATTAAGTTTGTTGGCGACGACATTTGCAATTTTAATTTTGTTCCTATTGAAACGTACCTTAACCCACCTTAAAGTAAATACACGACCGGTATTTTTAGTTATGTTTGGATTATGCCATATCTTGCTTTGTTTTTGTATAAGTATTCTAGAAACAGTCGGTTATTTTGATAAAGCAAGTTTAATTGTTTGCAAACCAGTATTCGTACTTCTTGCATGGGCACTTGGGATCAGCTATTTATATTTGTACAAAATAATTAAAAATGTCTTGGCTAAGAAAAGCCAGAACCTGTCTGAAATGTGTACGCAGAATATTAGTTATGCCTCGCATATTACTATTGCAATTGCATTGTTGTTTATATTGCTTGGCTTTGTCCAACTTTACGCGTTGTTCTTTATTAAAATAGATCGATTTAATTCGGAAATTAAGCATCATTGGATTTTATGGTCTTTCGAATTATCCGTGCGGTTCATTGAAATTTCCATCATAACCTTACTTGCTATTGTGGTTAGTTTAAAAATGTCACAACGTGAGAAACAAACTGTTGGGTTCCCGCTTTTCCCATGTACAACTAGCGAGACAAGTTCAGATAATATGTACCCAAATAACTGCAATACCAACCCAAATGCGTTAAATTATAGTCGACAGGAGATGGTTCTGGATAATATCCCGCAGGAGCCAGTAGAAAGACCCAATTTACTGAAAAACGCTTTCCAAAATGAATCATTTGATAAAAAATCAACCTTGGAACGCTACCAAACTGATAATAATAGTGAACATTTTGATCGGTTTGAGCGACCCAAATGGGGTTCAGAACGATTTGAATCTCGTTCCAATATTGAACAAAACAATTTCGAACGAAATTCCAATACTGCCTCCCGTAATTCCGCCCGCAAAACATACGATACAGCTAAATATTATAAACCTAAGTACGATTTAGAAGATTACCAGAAACACGAAGTATACAATAGAAATCAAGATAATAACGTATACAGTGAACCGATCGATCAGAATCAGTATGAACGTACTAGGCATGAATTTGAAAGATCTGATTTTGATAGGCGGTCTAGGAATAGTTCGAATACGTCTGGAAGAAGGAGTACAACAGGAAGATCACGTAAGAATCATCCCAGGCCGCATTTGGGGGTTCAAACGTTGCCTAATCATGATAGGCACCCATCGGGTACGGAAACTATGATTGTCGATGATCAAGGGTTTGTACGGTTTCGGCATATGCAGGATTTAGAATATAATGATCGTTCTAAACGGCATAAGAAAGTTAATAACGAGATAAATCATTATTCAGATGCTTGAACACACGGGTATGAGGTCGGGCAAATCAACCTCTAATTTAATTAGTGATAAGATTTTAATTGTCAATTAATTCAAGTGATTAGAATAATTCTGATATTTTAATGGAAATGACTTAAATAATTCAAGTGGTGTCTTTTTTCTTTTTTTTTTTGGAAAATTTTTCTCCGTCTTTGGCATTAAATAAACAATGAAGTTGAAATATCTGCATAGGTTATGTTCTAACAGTATGTCATTAGTCTGAAGGTTGATGCAGTGGTAAATTGAAGCAAAATCAAGCAAATACGAACTTGAAAGTAAAGCAAACAAGTAAGATGGTAACAATTTTCCTTTTCATACCTCCTCTCTTTTTAACATTTTAAATTCAATTTTAAATTACATTAAAATGTATTTTATGCTTATAGGCTTAGAACAATAAGCTGCATTACCGTCCTAATGAGTGGGTGACTTTATGTGCACATAACCTGCTTTGAAATATTTCAACTTGATTATTTATTTGACAAAACAAAAA
Organism: Coproporus ventriculus; assembly: GCA_027574865.2. NCBI lineage: Eukaryota > Metazoa > Arthropoda > Insecta > Coleoptera > Staphylinidae > Coproporus > Coproporus ventriculus. The sequence goes on along the minus strand of JAODAH020052209.1, from coordinate 3,026 downwards.
TTAATGGTTCGTGAAAATGATTGAAATTTGGGCAGGACAAGGTCTGTCAGGACAGCTAGTCCTTTAATAAAAGATACTTTCTTTAAGAATGTATTTTGCAATATGTTCTCTGTTTAATATATAAAAATTTAAGTACTAAATTAAAAAATATTTTTTAAAAAGACACCAAAAACTACCTGAGTTATTGTCAATAATCTCATCACTTACTTGAAAATGACTGATTATAGTAAACTTGCCAGAAATTTGGATCGATCTCAAAGAAAAAGAAATAAAAGAAGCGCCTGACCTCATTTAAATGAAATTTCCTCAAAATTGGATTCCCGAGTTTTACGGAAATGAATTTCCGTAAAATCATTAAAAAAATTTAAGAAACAAAAATTTATATATTATTAGTACTGTAAAAAAATTGCAAAACTGTATATATTTATTATATAAAGCAAACAAACAAAAAACATACTTAAATATTTTAGAAATAAGTTTTTTTTATATAACTTTATTATTTTGTAATTATGAGTTTTATAATGCGACTTTTATGGGTTTGATGTTCCCTGATTCAGCCTTGTCCGAGCAATGTAACCGAGCTCTTGCACGGCTGAATCCAAATCCCCCACAGACATATTAATTTATTAAAAACAACCAACTTACTCGTCTCTCTATGTATCTATAACTATCGTTGTCAAATTTTATTAGTGTAAAATACCGTCCCTTATTACCTCCACGGATTTACCGTTTTTCCGTGTCGGTGGTATATTCATAAAAGTACCGCTTGCAATAAACAAGCGTGCTCTTGTATATATTATTTTCGCCATTTAACCGATTCATTTCGTTTCGGGGCTCAAAAGACTGAGCAACACGTTCTTCAGGCCTATTTATGGAAAATATTCAAAGAAAAGTTTAACCCCCGAAGAAGATTGTAAATAAGTACGTGTTAATTATTTTTTATTGCAGTATTATTTCGGTTTTCCGATCAGTATTTTTATTTTTTAACCGTGCTGCTATGTACAACGAATTTTTTCACTTTTATTTTTATTTTACATTCCTCGCCCCGCCGCCGCAGCCATATTTATTCCTCCTCGTACTTACTGCCAGTATATTTAATTTAAAAGCGCAAGAGATTTAAACAAAAAAGGAAAAAAAACTGCAAAAAACTATAAATATATATATAAATAAATATATTTAACTGTAAAATAGTTTATAGACTTATATTGTGAGCAAAACTTTTATTATTTACGTGTCTCTCTTCTCTCGGAACATAATTTATATATGAACGGATGTTTTGTTTCTTGAAAGTGGGGGCTATGCCCGCGGCGGGGATCTGAAATTTGAATACTATCTTTTTAAATTCTCATCTCGTTTTTCTCTTTCCTTGTTTTTTAATTTTTTTTGTTAAAATATGCAGGTCCCGGTTGCGTGGGATTGTCCCTGTAATCCTTTTCAAACTTCAAACTGTATGATATTATTGTAAAATATAAGCCAATGGATATGTAAAGTGAAATTACTTTTTTTAACCCCACCACTATACTTTTTAATTACGTAAAAAATTAAGTATGAACAGGTAAGGTAAAAATATTTAGAATTTGAATCATCATTCAAGGACACAACAAAAGCAACGTGAAGCTTGCTAAATTAATTAAAAGATGTGCCCTGGCAAAGCCTTGAAATTTACATTAAAACAAATTATGAGAATCATCAACTTATCACCAATCGTTGATTTAATTACAGAATTATTTCTTATTTTTTAAATGCCTTTCCGATTTTCACACCAAAGTAAGTTTGGTTGCCTACTCTTCAATGTCCTATTTATGTCAATATTCCTGGAATTCCTTGATAAGATTATGCCTTATGCTAAAAAACACTCAGATTTTTATGAGCCAACAAATTTTCAACTTTTTCGCAAGGAAAAAGTATTTAAAAAAACGGTAAAATTATCAAAATTCGTTTATAATGAATCCTCGACATCCCCACAATAAATAAAATTGGAGAAATCCAGATATCTAATTGAATTCTGTTTTCATACAAGTCGAAAGAAGATAACCAATAAGCTGTAGCACGAAATTAAAAGAGAAAGGTGAAATGTTAGTACGTTCTTGATTGCATCATTTCCCATACTGCATTGCGCGGTTGGAACAGACACACGTTCATCGATTGTTTGCGGACGGTCAAACGTTCGAAACAAAGACAGAAAATTGTTGGCGCGTCTGAGAATTTGACACAGTTAAAAACATGAAGTGACAGTTAAACGAATGGAAAACACTGATGCTTTTTATAATAGCAGACAACATTTGTAATTTCTGGCTAAGAAATTATTGAAAAATTAACTTTTAATCAACTAAAATGTAGGTAGGAATAACACCTTCGTGTTTTGTGCATTCGTTTTTGTGAATTTTTATTTGAAACAAATTAGTGCGCAATGCCTGCTTCTATCGGTGTTAACCTCCGTGTGACGGGACACTGCAGACAAGGAGGTAAGGGAAAGGTAAATAATATCGTAATTCCCGTACAAATTCTTCTAATTTTAGGTAGGAAATATATGGAGGATTTCTTTTCTGTTGCTTACCAACAAACGGAGGATGAAAAAGATTTGGAATATGCTTTTTTCGGGATATATGATGGACATGGTGGTGCTGAAGCTGCTGCTTTCGCCAAAGAACATTTAATGGAATCAATCGTAAAACATAGGGGATTTTGGTCCGATGATGATGAAGAAGTACTCAGAAGTATTAAGGATGGATTTATGCATACTCATCTTGCTATGTGGAAAATACACGGTATATAAATATCCTTTAAAATTAAACAAACATTATTTAAAGTGTGGTTTGGTAGGGTCGGGCAAGGTAAATGTAAAAGTCTCATAATTGGAAATATTTCGGTGCGGTTCCAAAAGGTTCATTCCACCCTGTTTTCAATTACCCCGTCTGATCCTACAAAACCTTTAAAATGCATAAGCATGTAGCCGATCTTAAAATTTAGAATTTATTTTCCATTTGCTCTTATGCTTACACATTAGAGGTTATGTTGTGGTTCAA
>JAODAH020052204.1:0-11283 GCA_027574865.2 Coproporus ventriculus | reverse complement strand
CTTAAAATTTTTATTTATAGAATTTATATCAAGACATTGAATACAAATGATAATTTCATCTTCTCCAAAAAGAATTCTCTTGTATTTTCATGTCCCAAATTCAATTTAAACAGTAAATATTTAAATTTACGAAACTCAGGGTAGTGACGAAACAATTGAAAATGAAAATTTAAAGCGAATTTAAATTGAAACAAGTAAATTATGAATTAAAGGGAGTACAAAGAAAGTATTGTACATTTTAATTGTTAACATAACAATGATATTGAAGTTAAAAGTAATTAGTTTATCAGTTAAAAGTGTGTCGAATGTAAACAGGCTACTTAAAACATTATGAAATTCTATATTATAGCTACTTGATGCCTTAAGTGTTCTTAAGTTCATAAATAGCACGCGCTTTGTATAAGTACTACCAATAGCAATATTATTATCAACCGAATTTTTTTTTATTAACCGTAACTTGGGGCTACAAATTGACCTAGACATCGCAATCAAGGTCATAATAATAAAATGTAAAATTCGATAGGCGAAATATTCGAATTTCTCTAGTAGAACACAATTTGGAAAGTTTGTAAAATTTATTTAATCTTATCTACTTTGTCATATAATCTTAAATAAGAAATTCCAATGTTAATTAAGTAGTATCCATTGCACAGAACACTCTCCTTCATTTAATTCATGCATATCATATATCAAAAAAAAAAAATCTTATCAAGTGTTGCATAAATATGGTACCGTTTGTCTGAATATTCATTGAGGATATTTAAACCTTGAGTTAATATATCTTCAAGCAAAACTAAATTATTTTATATGGATAATTAGTGGTTTATAAATAATTCAGTGTAATAAAGAGTAATTATTGGTTCTAACTTTTTTTTTTTTGAAATGATAATTTAGTTTCTTATTGGTGGAACCGTTGAATTGTAATATCCTTTATAGATTATATCCGCATATTCGTTCATAAATACTTTTAATGCAAGTACGTAACATTGAACCAATTACAAAATAAACGCAATACATCAGTTAACCTCCATCTTCACACAGTATAAAATATAATTTAAAATTGTAAATAGAAATCAACAGATGTTTACAATGCGTACGGTGAAATGGCGACCGCAACTAACAAAGAAACCATAAAAATGTAGCTCGATGATATCAAAAAATAGCGGGCAAAAATTAGTAAACGGAATATATCCAGAAATGGATAAATAAAGGCTAAAGAAGAAAAAGAAGAGGAAAATGCCTTCTAAAGACTGAATATGCTAAACAAGCAGTCTGCACCTTGTCATGATTGACAGTCTGCGGTAAATCTCAAGAATATTTTTAAACTTTTATTTCTATCGTGCATTTAGGTTATGTGCACTCTTTCTTTTTCTGTAAATACAATGAAGGCAGGAAAAAATGGATTTATATGGTAAAATAAACAAAATCATAAAGTGAAAATATTGTTTCAGTTTTAAATTAACACCTGCTTTGATGGCCCTTTTTTTATTTTCATTAAATGCATCCCGCATCGATTTACATATTTATTTTGCAATTATCACTTACAACTTTTATTATACAAATAAAATCAATTCATAAAAATAAAAACAGGTTCACCATTAACAAAATAATAATTTTTTTGGTAGTAAACATCAACAATATCAATCAATTTGACCTCCACGGTTAGTTTTATTATCCAACAATAACGACTCAATTTAAATTCATAACAAAATTGTTGGAAGTGTACAATTTGTGATGGCCGATAAAAATTTCCCGATGTACATCCTTCCGCCCACGAAATTTTATGAAAGACAACATGCGCGAACACGCGAGTTTTATTGCAAATGAAAGTTGGGGGAATAAAAATATATTTTTATGTGTTCTTCTGACACATACATGTCAAGTAATAAAAATGGAGGCACTAATAAAAGTGTTGTAAAATTTTCATTATTCTTTCATTACATCTATTTGGGTGTTGTGGCGAAACTTTGTGGATGACACGATGTATTCTCCGTTTTTTATTTTCTGCAAAATGGCTCTGATTTATTTTGTTTTGTACCGGAAGGGTATGAATGTTTTCCACATGGTTGGTTAAAGTGAGAGGGTAATTACTTTGGTTAAGCACTACTAGCCAAGTTTGAATTTTAAATTGAATTAATCATTCTTGTTAGGATGCATTTTGTTTTTAAATCCAATTTATCTCTACCTGTAATTCTATAATCTTTAAGAAACGGATTAGAAATTTTAAAACTCTTCTTATTTAGGATTACTGTCTGGAAATTATGCGTTGTCTGACTGAAACAAACCGGGCAAAACGAAAATTGAAAATTATATCACTATAATTTGCCTGCACATTAAACAAACGCATTCAGCAATGACATCTATTGATATTTTAATTTTCTAAAAAGAACTTCAAAACGTGAGTGGGATTTGTGCAAATAGATATAATTTGAAATTAGTGCAGAAAATGGAATAGGCCATTTTCCTTATTTCCGGAAATGGTTAACTCTCTTTTTTGACCTGATAACTCCAACTCTTAAAAGATATATTTTCCTCCTGATTAATCCATATACAATGAGAATCCTGTTGTCAGTATCATTTTACATATTTTAGGGATGCAAAGTAAACTAAGTATAAAATTGATTGATCCCTTACAACAAAAATCGTATATTCTACGGATATGGATGCAGGAAACTCCACCCCTAGTAAAAGGGAAGCCAATTTCGAAATGGGAAGGCTAATGCATCAAATTGGTCACGTCATCATGTTATTAACACGTTTAAATAGCAACATGACTTTCAGTAAATTGAAATTCGAACGAAGATGGATAACGAATTAGAAATATATCGGATGAAAATTAATGAAGCACGTATGCAATTTTCGACTCACATTCAAACTAAATAATTAGGTTGTGAGATACGAAGTATGTGGCTTATTTGACCCTGTTAAGTTTAAATGGGTTTTTGCCTTCTTTAGAAACACTTCACGCAGTTGGTTTTTCGTAGCACGAATAATTGAGTAAATTAAGCAGTTAAAAATTTCACTTGAGTTGAAGCGTGCGCAAGTTAAGAATTCATATAAATGTAAATATGGCGACTTATTATGCAAAAAAATAAAATAAAATAAAAACTTCTACAACTCATTGTGTGTGAACTACTTTCATCTTCATCACGGTGCAAATAAATATGTAAATTTAGTAGGTACATTGCTAATCATAAAATGAATTGAAATCTAATTTTCTCATCAAGGCTCATAAATTTTTTTAATTAATGCTTTATATAATTTTCAACATCCTATATACATGAAAATATATTTGTGCTTGTACCCAATCAATACACATTAACGGATGTCATTATATTTAAATTATAGTCGAGGTTTCACATTGTTATAATCTAATTATAGCACGAGCTAATTCGATTAAATTAATTTGATCGGAGGTGCGCCACAGGATGATAAATTTAATCCGAATTATGTGTTTGGGGCTTTGCTTTATTTATGGCAATAATGATCGAAAAGTTATATGAAATGTCAAAAAAAAAAACAAAAGTAAATATAACTATTATGCCCAACATAAGAACTTTAGAAAATAGAGGAGCAAAAGACAAAATAAAGAAAAAAATTTGGAACAAAAATCACAGATGCATATACAAAATTAAAATATTATCATCCCCTTTTCTATATCAACCTCTAGAAATATTTAAATTTTTCAGACGTATCGCATTTCCAAAATGAATTTTTCACGTATGCAAATAGATGGGACATACAAAAAAAAAGTGTAGCTACAATGGGGATTAAGAGACGGAGGGGTTCTAGATATGTAAGGAGAAAAAAGCGAACCCTCTTCTACACTATAAATATCGCAACTCGTATCAAAATAACCATTTTACGGGGGAGAAGAGGTGAAGAGTAAGAGAAGTTTGTATTTTTAGGCGAAAGCACATAGGGAATTACAAGCACATGCACTTACAACTAGTTACATATTTAATTCCTCCAGAATTTTAAATTGTATAATTTCTCATATAGAATTTATTTGCTCTGAACAAATTTATTTTGGGAAGAAATAACATCTTGCGCTGTAGATATAAAGAGGGGGCGCAAATGGGTCCTGGAAAACACATTCAACGCACCGCAAACTTATATAACTCGCCTCCTTGTGCGCCAACGCTCGTCCCTTTTATGGTCCTCTTGTGTCTACAACCAGCATTACACATTAATAACTTCGGCCCATGTATGAAGTACACGTCCTTCCAATTCCAGTTATGCGAATTAATAAAAGAAACGGTTAATTAGTTTGTTCGCCCATTGGGTGCTGCTTTTTTTTATTCCTGCTGTATTAAATAATTAATGAGTCTATTTCACCGGTGACCTGAAAGTGTTTTTTGTTAGGGAATTGAGGGCTCATCCACCTTGTTGTTACACTTCCGGGTCAATCAAAGTGTAAGGGTCGGCGATCCTTCGTGTGGTATTCATGAACGTATTGAGACAAAATAAAATCGAAAACAACTTGGAAAAAATCTTTGATTCGATTTTTTTAAGTAAAGTGGGGAATATGGAGAAAGTAGAAAATGCATTTCGAGTTTGCCTAATTGATTTTAAAGTGTTATTATGTTCATATCAGTTGTTATTGACCGAATCAAGTTTGTTAATGCAGAATGCTTGTTTAATGATTAATTTACAAGTTGTAAAATTTGACTAATGTTTTGTCAACATTGATGACCTGTAAACCTAGAACGAAGAGATTTTTTAATTTAAATCTTGGAATTTCTTTTAAAAAATCGAATCATGTTAATTAAAAAAATGTAATGTCATACTTAAATCACTTTTCACTCCCAAATTTCAAAATATAGCAATTTTACATAATTACATTTTTACATAGCATTTTGTTAAATTAAAATAAAAAAATGTAACCTCATAATAATATAATTTATGTAACAACTACTTACAATATAATTTGTCTGCAATCTATTATACAATCTAATTTAGGTTGAATAAATTTGAAAGTAAAACAAACTCCAAAACTTAATTCACGGAACCAACTATAACAATACGCTTTTCTTAATTAATGGTTCTTTCCACTAACTATATAATTCGTTGCACCATATATTGGTGGTGACAGTAACGCAGATATTTTACTTCAAAAATCTTGTTCCTTTTTTGTAAATTTTAATAATAACTGTAATTCTTGATTGCAGGATTTAACTTTTGCAGTTATGTTTATATGCAGACACGTTATAAATGTTGATTGTTAGTGCAGTAATAAGTTACAATAGTTGCCAGTATTATGGTTCATATTTTACCATTTGATGTTTTGTTTTGTGAGTTAAAAACCTCTCTACACCCTTGCAAATTTGTTGCATCAAATAACTTGGTACATTCAAAATGTACATGTTTGTATGCAGCTTTGAGTAACTTTTAAATGAAAGTTAACTTAATTTGTGTACAAATGTTGCATATTGCTGAGTTTAATTCTAAAAGCGAAACGTTTAATTTAAATTTTAGATTGCTGGTTATGGAATAATTATTTTATTTATGAAAGAAATGAAATTTTGAATGGTTTTCATGAATGTACAATTTAATGAACGATAATTTGATTGCGTAAACATATCAATGTTCTTTTTTTAAATCTACAATTTGAAGAGTTCATAATTTAGCAACTAAAGCCATAAAATAAATGTGATCGGTAATGTCGGTAATAAAAATTTAGTTTTATTTTTTTACGTTAGATGGCGCTACAAGTTAAGAGTTGTATGTAGGGTGTCCCCCTTCAAATCTTTGTTCTGATGTATTATTAAATAATTTTTATTATTATTATTCCCTGGGTTGATCTTAAAAATCACTAATAATTTTGACTTCAATCTTTTAAAGGATTCTTTGAAGATCCTTCTAGAAATAATATTTTAAGAAATGGAAATTTGCTATCACCAATTATATTAGTTTCTAAACTTATTAGAATTGTAAATACCTATTTAATAACAAATGAGAACAAAGATTTGAAGAGGCAAAATTCAAGTTGTTTATTTGTGTGGTTAACTTCTTTGACCTTCAATTCGATCCTTCATTATTTACGCACACATTAGCTCTTTGATTTCAGTATAAGGCTAAATCTTGCTCTACAGCATGCACGTTCGAAATTACGAACGTTGAATAATTTTTAGAGCAAGATTTAGCGTGTGTGGCTAGCCTAAGCTGAAAATCAGCATGATATTTATTAGATTCAGATTTCTACAGCACATATATATATTGCCAATTATAGAAAAATAATTAATAAAATAGTACAAAATAGATATATTCGTATGTATATCGTTGTTATCTAACTGGATGTTTTGTGGGAATACAACTACCTTGCAATATTGGATGGGTTAAATAAAATAAGAGTAAAGGTTGCAAGAAAGAAAAATAAAAGATTTGTTACTATCAATTTTGAGTCCATAAAGCTAGAAACAGAAGATACTAAAAATTATCTGTAACAAAACATGTGTTCCCTTCTTCGGGAAATAAGCAAAATCAATGATTAATCATTAAGAAACCAGAGGTATTCTACAAACCACAGCTTCAACATTTTTTATTAACATTAATAACATTCGCTTCAAGGTTCAAATAAAACAATTGACGTCACATCTTATCAAAATTTGTATTTACAGAAGCAAACATTTCAGATAAAACCACCAACATCATTTATTAACCTATTAAAAAACAAAAATAATAATAACAAAATAAAAAGTAATTAACAAAAAAAGGTGAATCACGAACAATCAAATTAAAATAGGTCGCGACGTGCTTCAAACCAAATACATTAACAACAATTTAATATTTCGATCGTGAAGAGGTGCATGAATAAACCGTTAGTTCTACTAACAGACCAAGATATATTCAAGTTGAGGATGGACAAAGGAAAGGACCTTGGAGCTTGTTCAGGTAGACCAAAACCCTGCAGACTTGCATTTCTTTTTCTACACATCCCTCTTCTCACAATATCAACCTGTTACCTGTAAAGCGTTAACATACACAGGTGAATTTAAGAAATTTAAGAACATAACATAAACAAGGTTAATTAAACTAATTTACCTTCAATACAGACGACATGATCACGAATTTGTTGAGCGACTAATCCATCAGGTATTAATTCGATCAGATCGTAAATAGCATAAATGGATGGATGCACACTCTCGAACCTTTGAATCTCTTGCCGTATAGCAAGAGAATTATTGAAAAAGGGTTGGAGATGTGTACGTGAATTCATCTTGATAAACTCTGATTAGAATAACATTTTCTTCGTCACAACATTTATAGAAAAAATAATATAAAACTAATCAAAATTAGCAACAAGTATAGCAACACACACTGAACATGATTTTAATAAGAGAAACAAGTAAACTTAACACTCGGCTGTTTATTAACGCGGCAGACAGGCACAGTGCTACGAATTAACACGACGGATATTTGACAGTTATGTAAAACAAACATTTACAATGAAGAGGTTAGGACTGCACTAAACACACTCCCACCAGATAACCACCATTACTGAATTTGCACGCATAATACAAAGGCGCTGGTGTTGTAAAATACATAGGAACTACCAGAGACAAGAATCCTTGTCTCTGGGAACTACTTACCATCTCTATGTTATTGAAATTTAAGATCCCTGTAATTCAAATTTCATCACTAGTGGTGACATCTAGTAGTAGGAAGTAGTAACAAAATTTAAAGTAAAGAAAAGATACCTGTACAATTTTTAATAACGAATAATTACTTAAATAAAATTGTTTAAACTATATCAAAATTTTTTTTAAATATCCGGTTTAATTAAAATAACGTTAAGGGCAATCGGATATGTTTCATCTATAGTACTATGCATAGCAAAAGTACTTCTGCTATAGTACTATGTAACTCTGACATGAAAAGATGGCGCTACTTTTTCGTTTTGGATGAATTAACCTTTGATATGTTTAAATAAAGAAAACGCATAATTTTCAAAAAATTTATAATTCATTTATTTGTAAACTAAGAAAATTATAAATCAAAAACACAAGGTTTTTAAATTTTTAGTCAATTTAAGACTTAGTGCACTCTAAAAAATTTTATTATTATTATTGCTTATTAAATTATTTTAAATTGTCTATACTTACTCTTTACACTTGGATCCCAACCTATTTTCACTCCATTTTTCTCATTTTCTTTTTCCAACCAAGTTTGTAAAGGTTTGAAATAGTCTAATAATCCACTAGCATCCATCTTTTTTTGACCTGTAACAACTTCCATTGCATCTTGCCAAGGTTTCGATTTACCCATTATTAGCATCTCCCTAAAATTAAGAAAATTATGTTTGAAAACAAGGAAACTAGAAATTATCAAAAATTAAATTAAATTTCATGAAAAGTAGCAAAGCAAAAGTTTCCTTTAAAAATATATATAAATATCATGAAATTGTTTTGGTAGAAATTTCTAAAAAAACTGAAATAAATGTGTAAAATTTTTTTGTTTACTTTAATGCTTTTCCTGCTTCTTTTTTCTCATAGAAATCACATTGATGTAATAATTTTGAAGAATCTTTTGGATCATATTCTCCTGCTTTCATGCACAAGCTCTTAAAAAGTTGAAATTGAATGATATGACTTGTAAAATATCTGAAACAAATCAAAGCAAAATTAAGAAAGATCAAAAACTTTTCAAGTCGAATGTTAAAAGATAAATAATCCTGAGATATTTGTCAAAATTAAAAGAATATTTGTTGGTTGTTCAATTTCATTTGTCTTGCCTTATATATGGTACATCGGCTACAACATGAAATTTAGATGCAGGATCAAAATCCTTTTCAGATCTGTCAACTGGTGGTTCTACTCCTTGATATTTTTCAACCAATTTCCAATAATTGCAATTATAATCATCGTTTTCATCATAGTAACTTTTTTTCCTTTTAAAAATATCCCACCTCCACAGATCTAACGTATATGCAAATGGAAATAGGGGAAGCTTCAGTAATGCCATCTAAAAATAAAATTTTAACGGATTTTAATTTGTACAACCTATATTAAGTAGTAAATTACCTTGTAAAGATTATTTAATTCAGATTCTAGATCGTCTGCTGCTGTTGTTAACTGAAGTTTACGCAAATGTGTTGGAGAACTAACAGAAAGTCCAATTGTATCTCCAATTGCTTCGTGGAAACCTAAGAAAATGCTTTTAATATAATTATGTAAACGTTAAAAGTTATTGTTATAGATGAAACATAAAAATGTCTACCATTTACCTTCATTTGCACCTGTTCTGTATTCAGAAGGTAAATTTTTATAACATGTCGAATATACGACATGGCCCATTTCATGATGTGCAGTTATGAAATTTTCTTCATTTACCTGTGTGCATTGGGTAATTCTAGAAGTAGAAATAGAATAAAAGTCAGATATGATGGAAAGATAATTTTTTCACCTGAAATTTATTCCATCGGAAAAATCATGAGCAGAAGGATGACACATAACTTCTCTATCTTTAGGCTTTTCTAAAAGTGAATATTTCCAAAATAAATCATTCATTGGACTAAAATCTAATGAAACAAAAAACTCTTCAGCCGTTTTGAAAATTTTTTTAACATCATAGTTCTAAAAAAAAAAGGTAAAAAGTCATTATGCATTGGAATATCAAGGAAATTAAAAAAGAAATATTTAAAATATCAAAATTTCAATAAAAATAAAGAAAAAAAGAAAATTTGGATAAATAGGTCAAAAAATAAATTCAGGATTTAACAAATTCAAAATTTGGGAATAGAAAATTTTGTAATATAAAAAGAAAGAAAACATTTTAGAAAGTAATAAAATTAAATTAGAAAATAAAGGAAAGCGTTTTTTCCTACCTGTTTCTTTAATTCATCAGTAACAGATTCAACAGATTTTCCAGGATATGGCTTCGTTCTTTCAAAAATATTTTCCCAATTTTGTGCCCACATATTTCCCAATAAATGAGCAGGAATTGGACCATTTTCTGTAACATAATCAGAATATTTCTTCTTCAAATGAAACCGGACATACGCATGTAATTGCAAATACAACGGCTTAATTTGATTCCAAAGTTCTTCAATTTGTTCTTTAATATCAGGCGTCTCATAATTATACAACCAAAGTTCCCCACAATCATTCAAACCATTTCTTACAGCACCTTCATTAGCCAGATCTACGTACTGTTTATACATTTCTCTCACTTTCGGACCAACAGCGTTTCTCCATTCAACCCAGATATGTTTCAATAAATTTGGATCATCAGATGTCGCCATCAACTCTATCAAATCTGTAAATTTAATTTTTTATTTAAATTGACTCTGATGTTTTTATTTTTTTAACATTGAACAATAAATTTAAAGTTTAGTGTTTACCTGGATCAAGTGGCCAATCACATTGCGAAGGATTGTCAGGTCTGCAAATTTTACCGGTGGAATAAGTAATTGACATATTTTTTGTTATATCTTGAAGCGATTTGTACATTTCTGCTGGTAGAGTTTCTAAACCAAGAACAGTTAGAAGTTTTAACTGCCGACTAACATCCTCATCTTGAATTTTGTCAGGATCATAACTTTGTACCCTAATCCATAATTTCCTTTTTGCATCTGCCGCTTCTTTTTCCACATCCGTCTAAAAATTAAAAAATAAATATTTGTGCTAACAGAAATTTGAAAAATTAAAAAAAAAAACTTGAAAATGGAGAATTTTAGAAATACCCGAAAAATCAAAAAATTAAAAAAAAATCAATTCGATAATAAAAAATTGGACAATTTAAAATTCTAAAAATAAATAAAAAACGAAATTTTCTTTGAATATATTTTTTTTTGTTGAAAAATATAAAAATTTGAAACATGGAAAATAACTTTTTTTGATTATCAATTTTACTTACCAAGATATCTTGATTTGCATCAGTTATATTTGTAGCAAAGTTCCAATATGCTAAAGCAACTTTGTTATTATATTCTGAATAAATTCTATCAATGCGATCGACAAGTATTTTAGCACCTAACTCTATTTTAAGAGGAACAAAGCAAAGAATTACATGCAATGTTTGCAGTAGCAGCAGTGCCTTTAACAATTTCATAGTAAAGGAAACCTAAATTAAGTTAATTTGTGATGAAATATAATAAAACTGCTGCTATATATTGGAGAAAGGTAAAGAAAACAATACATTGTTATCAGTAAATAAAACACATGCGTAGAAATTGTTTTATTTTAATAAAATATTTAATTACTCCTCCCCCTTCCCTTTGTCATTATTTGATGTGCATTATGTCTTAAAGTCAAAAACTTTTTCTTCAATTAGACTCATTTT